>QVNW01001522.1:0-45049 GCA_014825475.1 Pseudomyrmex flavicornis
GTAAAATTCTAAATTTTTTATCCATTGTTTCCACCGACTCCCAGAAGCCGATTTTCCACAAAGATATTTGCAGTACTGGAGGAGCCGGTTCGGGTAGTTGGATGCTGTTACAAAGGCTGTTATGTTTACGGCCATTTATGCAGAAAACAAGTCTAGTAAATTAATTTTCTTAGAATATTAGGAAATTCTTTATTTATTAGTCATATATTTTGATATTGAAATTATCTTTTACACGTGATGTTCAGAAGTAATTTTTCTTCTTACATCTAACAATAAGAACGTTTTATTTTTGTTACATAGTGATATTGTAGCACAAGAAGGCCAGCGCTGGGACATTTTGTTAATAGTTTCAATAGTTGTGAAATCAGTACAAACTGCACGTAGAGTTTTAGTTTTGCTAATTGTATAACATCAAACATATAATTTCAATATTTTCCGCAGTTTAGATTCAAAATTCAAGAAAGTGTTTTAAGTGCTTTTTACTTCGTTTGTAATCGTATGTACAAGCAGATTCGTACTGATTCGAAACTATTTATCGATAATGAAGTCGATGTAGCACGCATTCTCGCTTGTGTGCGTGTTTTCATCACTTCGATACTCTCGAACTCTCGATTACTCTCGTTGCTCTCCGGCTCGATCTTGCATCACAGCCTGCTGCTGTCTATGCAATAGGCAATAGGCCATGAGATTCTCTACTCTTTGGCTCTCTATTTAATTTCAATCGTCCACACATGTGTCACAGTCGTCACGGACTTTAAGAAGGCCGAGTACATGTCAATTAGTATATTGAGTTATTTCATGTCTCGTACATTCATCTAGAACACAGTCGTATATGTATTTGGAACAACAGCTCAACATCTGTAGGTTAGTATACCAACTCATATGTTGCATTTAGTATGATTTGTTCATTAATAATCTTAGAATAAATAAGGTTAGATTTAAGTTAGATTTAGTTTGTAAATATTTAGATTTAGTAAATATTTTCTCACTACTAGTCATATATTTTTTAATTAATATTTCTTTTGTTGTGTCTTTTCTTTTGCTGTGTTATATACATAGATATTATAGAAAAGATGCAATTAACAATGGAATCGAAAGGATTTGACAAGAAGGCAGTGCGTCAAATGCTTTTAACAGAAGATGAATTTATTTCACAAATATTTGCCATTACATCTTTTCCAAAACGTGAAGTGGGTAAGAATATTGTTGACATGTTGTCATAACCTTTACTTATATTTAAAAACTCAGTTTTTGTAATAATTAAACTGGTACTTTGTGCTTTTTAATTCAGCAGGACAAAATAATTCATTGCAAGAGGAAACATCAACAAAACAAGGTTATTTATACAGAATAATGGATAATTTGTGGAGAATTTAGATATTTGAGAATTTATTTCTTGTTTTTTTTTATAACAAGAATGCATATATCATAGTTTACTAAAATATGACAATAATATTTAAAACTGAGAGGCTGATAATAATAATACTACATAATGTTCAGATTATTCAAGATATATATTCTACATGTTTATAAAAAATCTTTTTTTGTGCATAGAACATTTGGTATTCTCTCTTATACTGCGAATCATATTGCTGATTGTATTTTTTCAGTTGAGCCATTTACATTGTCAGGTAGGAAAACAAAGCGGGCACAAACGTTTGAGGAATTACATGCGAAATTGCAAGAATTAAAAAGTGTAAAAAAGTTAGATTATAAGCAGAAACTTCTTAAAAAGAATTTGAAGAATAAACTCAAGAAGAAGAAAACAAGAGAAGAACGTTTTTTACAGAAAAAGCTCGCTAGAACAGAACAGAATGCAGCTGGTGGTAGTAAAGCAAAAATTGACAATGAGGAAATGCCAAAAGTTCCGAAACCAAAACCGGTGTTCAACTCGGAAGGCAAAATGGTGTTCAGTAAATTTGATTTCTCTGAGATTGGCGTGAAGAAAAAATTACCGAGAAACGACCCCAAGAAGATGTTAGAACAATTACAACAGAAAAAAGAAAAATTGAAACAATTAGAAGAATCAGGAGATAAAGAAACAGCTGAAAACATTAGAGAGAACGATGCATGGAAATCTGCATTATTAAGAGCTAATGGTGAAAAAGTATGCACTTATTACACGATTTGATATATTTACATACATGTGTATATATTGACATTTTTATATTTATTAGGTTAAAGATGATGCAGAACTGCTGAAACGTTCCATAAAACGAAAGGAACAGAAAAAGAAACAGAGTGCAAAAAAATGGAAGTCCAGGATAGAAAATACACAGAAATCTATACAAGAAAGGCAAGAGAAACGGCGAGAAAATATTATGAAGAAGAAGAAAGAGAAGAAGTCGAATAAATTAAAAAAAGCTGCGAAAAAAGGACGCATAATATCTGGATTTTAATTAGTAATCGTATTTATAATTAAGATATATATGTGTATGTATATATAACAAATTCTGTACGTGTGCACGGCAAGTGCCAAGATTACCGTCAATGTCACGTTTATAGAAAGATGAGTTAAAACGAAGTTAAACAGCTCTTGTTAAAATATTTTTTAATAAAGAAAATGAGATTCGAATAAATAAAACACCTGTGTACAATATCGATATCTATGTACATGTAGTAACATATATATACAGAACATATGTACAGAAGTCGCGAACGATATTTTATTCTTACAATTCTGCTTTTGTTTGTACATTAACAAGTTTCTCTATTTACATTGATAAGTTTTGTATCGTAGACCAGCTATGGATACTCTTATTTAAGCAACTATATCCTGTATCTTGTAAAACGCTTTACTCGAGAATGAGACGAGCAAAATGGTAGTATAAAATTTTACGTGCGTCGCACGCAATGCTTGTCGCATACACACACATACACAGAGAACGTAGGACGCTTTACTATTAAAATATCGTTTTGTTACAAAGTTTGTTTTCTTCACAGCATTGTGTGTTTTTAATGGAAAACCCACATTATAAGTTTTCTACTTGTGTGACATCTCGCGCGATGTGTTAATGACCGATTCCTTCAGATCCTTCTCCCAATAGTCTAAGGCATCTATTTTCAAGGAGGAGCCGATCGGTCAGTAAATGATTGGCAGATCTAGGACGAGAGCTTCGATATAGCCGCCGTCTTCTACCTCCTGCTAGGTGTCTCCTAACGCTGCGGAGACTGCATTAGCGTGCGTCAAAGCTGTCCACAGAGGACTGTGATCCACAGGCAATGGCACCGCCAAGGACTTTGATGGTCGTGGAGATCTGCACACATAATATATTAATAATATATTAATTATTAATATATGTACATATATTTCTATATGTTTTACAGAAGAGAAAACACTAAACTTTGTTGTATCAATGTGTTCTAATACAACTAAGTATAAGAATAAGATTTATTACTTAATTTATTACCTGTTTGCTTTTATAATATATTACAAAAAAACCTTGTGTATAAACAAAAGATCTATTTTCTTAATATTATAATTATATTCTTGGCAAAAAAATAAATACTTTTTTGCGATCGTTTATTCGTTCATAAGTAGATAAGGCATATTATTATTCTATTACATATTACATATTATTATTCTATTATTATTAGAATTGCACTGTTATTACTGTTGTTGATCACAGAGTTTTGTTATATAAAATATGGGCATGAGTTACTAGTTATGATACATATATACATGTGAGACAGATCGCTTTAAAGCAGAAGAGAGACGGGAATAAAGCGCTCATAGTGCTACAAACTATGTATCTATATTCTTTGTTATTATAACAAAAGAACGAATTTTATTGGAAGGATGAGTGGAGAGAAAAGAAGAGGAAAAAGAGGAGAAAAAGAGAAAAAAGGGGGAATAATCAATATATATTTTACAGCTATTACCTTGACGGTGCCACGGCCGATTGCTAATCCGGACTACTCAATTCCAGAGCGGTGCTCTGTTCGGGATCTGAACGTTCCTCAACGACAGTGTCCAGCTCCAGGGATGGAAAAGTTCGAGATCCTCGGTCGCTCTTCAATGACACGGCACGTACTGGACGATCTATTCCAGCTGCGGGAACGTCGGTGAGTGAGCAATAGAAAAATATTAATTTTCTCAATTTGTGTATTTTGTAAACACGCTCGCGCTCAATTCTATCGGAAAATTTTACGGAATAAGATATGTGAAACTGCACAGATGTGTAGGAAAATAAGGGTGTGGAGATTTAGATTTTCAAGAATCGAGACACGAGATCTGTCTGTATATGTGTAGAAATCTCACAAGTTTTTATTCAAAAATATTGATTTATTTTACTCCCAAAAGTTTTCACAGTTTCTTTTACATAAATTTCACTTACAATATATGTTCACGACGATTTTACAATACTATATGATACTTGAAATATTGACCGGCGTGAATTCGAGCTTAAGACTGCGACTACGATTAGCACTTGTAATTGACTGACTGGAACTAACTGAGGTCGATTTATATAGGCCACGATAAAATAATAGTAAATTAATTATGATAGAAAAATAACGGAAAAATAAATAACTAAAATATAATTCCGCACATGCGATCGAAATAGGAGTAAAATGCTTTACGTTTTGGTTGTTATTTTACATTGTAAAGAAAACGAAAAAAGATATATAATAAATAAATATTAAGAGGCATTTAATTGACAATCCACACAAACATATTTTCGCTTTTGTATAGAAAACAATCGGTTGTTCAAACACGCGTTTCAAGCTAAAAATATCCGCCATCACGACATGTGAATACGAATATCCAGGCCAGAACTCAATCTGTTTTAGAGCTTCTTCCGCCCTCTTTATGTTTATTCCAATGGTCGCGCATACACGACCGGATAAATACTGGTATGTACGAGAATCCGAGTCGATTTACCTATGGTCTCTCTTTCTCTCGCTCTCGACGCGGACGAATACCTGCCCCGTGTATATATGTACATATTGCGTGTATCCAGTCAATCAGGAAACCGAGGGAAAAAAATGTCGAGAAAGAAAGAGAAAGAGAGAAAGAGAAAAAGAGAGAAAGAGAAAAAAGCAACGTGGTGTTTGTTGAAACGAAAAAATTGGAGCAACCTCTGGTGCATTTCATTTCTTGCGTTTTTCTCTCCGCAAATGCAAATTCAAATATGTACCACGGCAAATATCACACTTCGCGTAATGAACAATTCGTCTATTCATTTTTGTCAGTTATTTACAATATATGTCGCGTTCCTTTTGATACTTATATTTAAAACACAAACGCACTGTTAACACTCGGACATTAAAACTGCCGCGTTATATTTCAGCGATTATATTTTAAAACAATCTCTTTCACAGCTAGTTCGAGCGTTTTATACGGTTGGTTAGCAACACTTATTTAATTCTGCCCGAGCGATTTAGTTTCTATTCACACACAGCGCGGAATATCTGTTCCGCATACGCGCGCGTGTCCTAGTTTCACTTTTAAACTCGATAGATATTCACCTAGACGATGAACCGGGCTGAAACGGACAAGGCTCAACGCGCCATGATCCAAATCGCAATTTCTTCGTCGAGCTCGCTCCCTGGCGAGTTTCGCTCTTCTCCGTAAGCAGCAAATTACCATTAACGCCAGCAATGGAAACCCCAGAATGCAGGATACAATCGGTATGATTATGCTCTCTGGCGTTACTGAAAGACGCAAATGCAATTTAATTACGTGCTATTCGCAATATGCATTTCGTAAAGCAGTAGATATTAACTCGGCTTTCTATATTAATTACACTTTTATTTTATTTACACCTAAATATATAGATATATATTTCTATGCACGCGTACACGTGTGTGCGCGCGCATATAAATTTTTCCGCTATTTACACGCGTAGAAGAAAATATTTCTAAATGAGAAAACAAATATCTATAAAGTCGATTTTCGACAGTTTACAGTTAGTTTCTTTGATAAATTATTTTGATTATCAAGATATTGCAAAACAAATATCTGACAAAAATATCGACGATGCGATATCTCGTCAAAAATTCTATTCTTTGTCAAGTTATTTTTTATTAAATTTTAAAAACTATGAAATTAGCTTGTGTCAAATTTACCGAAGCTACATACGAAATCAAAACAATTTTCCGATATAAATTTTAAAAAGTTTATCTCTTTCTTTGGTTGGTTTTGAATTTTACAGACGGCTATTGTATTGAACGTGATATGCGTACATTTTTTATGCAAAAATATAAACTCGATTTTTGTCACACAATTTTCTTGACTATGACTATGATTATAACCATTCGGGATAAAGACTTTATACATTACGTGTACAATACAATGTTTTTCTCTTTGCAAAAGCGTCCGAGTTTCTTGGATTAAACGGTATAATACATGAAGCTTATCTTAGCTTTTGCAGCATGTTATTCTTTCTACGACACAAAGAGAAACGCTAGTTCTGTTCTCGAAACTTTTTATAATGAACACAGCGCGTAACTTTTGAAAACGAATATAACACGACGTTATTTTTTATTTTCTTAAATTACCGTTGCAATACAATAATTGAAAGATGAAGTTTTGCTAATTATATATTGCATTCCATTTGATTAAAAGATAGGACGGTGATGTTGCAAAAAGTAAACAACTTATGTTGAAGATGTTATATTTTTTTTTTTAAATTGAAAAAATATTCTTTATATTTTTCGACGTTTGACGTGTATGGTTAAATTTCTTGTTAGAAATGCGAGAACTTTGTTTGTAGATTCTCGTAATGGTTTTTCTCGCGGCTAATTAGGCATGTTTTAAAGATTCGAGTAAAACCCTGAATGTGCGAAGTTTAAAATTGCTAGGGTTTTAATTAGTTAACAAGTAATTGCTTTATTTATGATGAATCTTTTTAAATTGAAGTTATAAAACAGTAATTTTGAGTTAAGAATAGATCGTTTTGTTTAAGCGATTGAATACCGGTCTGCGTCGCGCGCGAGTGGCAGTAAATGTCAATGAATAGCGATTAGGCTTTTAACCGGCAAACAAATGGATACTCGGTGTTGTATTATTGTAGAAGTGGATTGTTAGTCGTTTTAGTGTTTCTCACAGTTCCGGTTCTCTGGAAACAAGCGAACGGCTGACACTAATTATATTATCAACCCGCTGTCCTCTCTGCGTCTCTTCAAACTCACTTGTTCCAAGCTACTCGGTTGCAACTTACCGTCGCCGCAGGCACGCAATGTAATACTTCATACAAGTGTCTAATTAAACAATGTATCGCGCAGTTAATAGCCAAAATGAAACTCGAGAAAGATAACAATATAGCAACGTCATGTAAACAACGTCGTGTAATAGTTTTTGCGACTAAACTAAAACTTGGTCACGTGGTGTATATCATTAAGTTGCTGTTTTTACCTGTTGGATATATTAAGATCGTGGGCCTTTTGGAGTGAGGAATCGTCGGCATAGTGGGTCGTCCGGCTCTCACCTCGGCCGACATTTTTCTTTGTTCTGCAACTGAATAAAAATTCACCTTTGAGCTGGCGGCCTCTTCAGACCTCGATAGACGCTCCTGTTTTTTCTCGATATATGTTGACTCCTAAAAAAGAACGCGTAAGCAAAAAAAAAAAAAAAATAGACTGCGAAAAATAAAACACAAAGAAATATCACTATTCGAATTTCTAGAATTAATACGGCAAAAGAGCGCACTTTTTATTCCCGTGTTTTTTCCAAAGTGCACAGATAGACATTACCGCTGAAGTGAAATATCAGGAAGGTCTTGTCGCGTGACAATTCATCAAAATATGCTGTTCACGTCTCTGACAAGCACTCTGACGGCTCGTTATATACCGAATGACAAACGATTTTTTTACGTTTTTTACGGAGAAAAACGCGCGGTTCATACGTGTCGTTCATACTGTGTATTGAGGGACATAGAATCGATTGTCAGTACGCACGTACAATCGTAGCTCGTCTCCGATTTCAACGTGAGATTTGCACGAGTTTGGAATCAGTTGGAGATGTTCGCGCTTCGTCAGAGACGTGAAATTGCTGCTGTTACCCGCAGGGAAACGGAGAATCTCCGCAAGAATCGAATTTCTTCGTTCGAAAAATTATCAGATTTTCTCTTCAGTTACTTACTCTCGAGATTCAAATTATTCAAACGCGATATCGGATATTTGTCGCGCCTATATACGTATTTGAAATAATATTTGTTTCAGATATTATTTATACTTATTTAGCAAAAGAATATTTTACTGCTAATTTTGCGCTGCGAATTGTATTTTATTTTATACATTATTTTCTTACGGTGGAATTATCTTTCGATTACATTTTTTTCTCTGAACAAAAAAAAAAGAAAAAAATACGGTCGAGAACAATTGACTTTTTTAAATTATTTTTCTTATTAATATAAATCGCGTCTGCAACCCTAGGGAACAAAGAAAAAGGTTTCGATATGTATGTTTTGCGCATGAGCGTGTGTATACGCTATAATTCACGGGAGTCTCCCCTGTGTGTTATACGTGTATTTTTTCTCTCCTGTAAACGCTGAAATATTTAAAGACAACTTAATGGAACAACGTGATAGAGCTGTTTGAAATACGGAAGTTAGATTGCAATCTATTTTCGCGCTTTTACCAAATGTTGATTTTGGCAAATTTTATACAAACTCTCTTATATGAAAATCCGCGAAAATACAAACTTCTTCCGTGAAGAAAAATACGATCAAGTATTTTTCGACGACACTTTCCGTGATGTGTAACTTCTTTCGCAAACAAATTCGATTTTTTCCGGAAAATTCTTTCTAACGTGGAAAATCGTACTTTGCGAAATTCTTTTCGAATTTACTGCTCTTGATCTTCTAATTTGGTGGAATTACGCGCGTGTTTCTCATTAGAGTAATCCAATGAGAAAACCAATTAATGTTGTCGCGGCAATACGCTAACGGTCGAAATCCTGGCGTAATAATAGCAGACGGTGGACGATTGAGAATTTGCGATATCGCCGGACGTCAGAGGCAGATAATGTGGGATAATGCGCGCGCGTAAAGGGGTTGAACCAGATGGCGTAGTTAGGACGGAATTACACAACGGTTAATTTTCTGTGGAAGTAGTATGTGGCAAAGTTCTCGACCTTCAACATTAGATCAATTTCATTCTGTTATGATATAGTTTCACCGATCCGTGACACTTCATAACATATACGTACATGTACATATATATAAGTTTATATCTAAACTATCATTTGATTTTAAGGAAAAATAACAAATTGTTTGTTTCTATAATTTGTCGCGTCAGATATTAAATCGTTTAAGCATCTTTTATTGATTTGCCATCACGGAAGAAATATTATTATTATCTCCGGTTTCATAGACGTCCTTCGTCGCCTTCCGGTTCCCAGCTGCCACTTCCTTCTATTACTCCAATCTTCTGGGTGCAAATTCCCTTCGGACATAGTTTTTTCAATACTCTAGTTCAAGGTACATTTAGATCGGCTTCTTTTCCTTCTATCGTGAGGTGTTCACTGCATTATTTGTTTTTTTGATATTCTTTCTTGAATCATCCTTTGGATATGGTCGTATCAGCTTAATTGTTTCTCTTGTATCTCTTGGATTATGTCTTTCTTCACTTCCATTTTGTTTTTTACCGTATCGTTTTTTATTCTATCTAAACGGGATACTCTGGCCGATCGTCGCCAGTAGTCCATTTCTATTGCTTCTTTTTCTGCTTTTATTTGCCATACTTCACACCCGTATAACACTATACTTCTAAATATGGCGTTATATATTTGTCGTTTTCTATCGTCGGATATAGTCTTAGACTCCAGAGAATTGAGTTCAGTGCTCCAATTGCCTCTTGCCCTTATTAATTCTTTCTTTGATTTTGGAAGAAATAACATTCTTATTTCTCTCTCTCTCTCTCTCTCTTTTTCTCTCTCTCTTTCTCTTTCTCTCTTTAGAATATGTTCCGTGAAATGAAATGCTTCACGTAGGCGTGGCCGACCAACGGCAATTACATTATTTCTTGGTATTTTCTCTTTCCCTTTTCGTTAATTTCGCCCTTTTGCTTAAGAATGACGATCTTCTTTCCTGATTCTCTCAGTCTCACAACCACGTAGCTAAATTAAGCAATACGCGATTCAGCATATTTTTTTCTTAAAAACGTGTTTCTCAGGCTACTTCTTTAAGATACGATAACGGGCATATCTTTTCTTCTCCCTTCAGTATTGTTAGCTGAGGCTTCTTTGTGTCTAAATGTAAGCAATAGAGATTATCTCTACAGACGAAAAATTTAGAATATTCGAAAAGTTATCACGGTAAGAATAAAGCGGCCTAATGTAGAAAAAATTAGACAGTCAAAGATACGTTACGTTACAAACTTTATCGACAATTCTATTAATTGATCGTATTCTAAGATTTATAAAATGCAGATTTCATCTTTGACGATAAATCTGGTGGCACAATATGAAATCTCAAACTGTTTTTCAGAAAGATAAAATTGATTTATCGGTCCGCGAGCTATATAGAGTAGCGCATGGAAATTTCCTTCCGAGTTAACAAATTGATGAAGTTTGAAGATATTCGACGCTATTACGGATGTTGATAATGCGTTCCTTTGCGCGTCGAGTTAGTTGATTGCCTCATCAACTTGTCCGTCTCTGGCGAGGAGAAGTAGTGGCCCACTCTCCTTTGGTGCATATAAGCGAAAGCCTACGAGAGAGAGACTTTCTGGTCTCCAGAAAATGATAGCTACAACGTGTCTGTTATCTAAGTAGGTCGGCCACGCCTGTACGAAAAATCTCATTTCACAGAACATATTCTAAAGAGAAAGAGAGAGAGAAAGAGAGAGAGAGAAAGAGGGACAAACCCGAATTTTTCGAGATAAATCGATTGGAACAAGACGTACTACCTTTCAAGAGAATCTCGAGCGCTGAAACAGCACATTGTCTATAGGTTTCACCTGTACGCGTGCGCGTAAACTTATAAACTTCCGACAATCCAGTTAATAGATATTTTACGGCGTGTGTAGTCTTCTTTGTTTGCTCTTGTTATCACACGGGGAAAGACGGGGTTTGTCAACAAGTTTTCATCTTCGCGACTAAATCCTATACATATCTGTCGCGTGATCTTCGCGGCATGTGTCCGATCTTCAAAAGCCACCGGCAGGCTAACGACTGTATCTGCATATCCAATAGTTTGGCATGCTATTCGGATACGAGCGGTATGTGCAGCCACCTAAAGTTGATGCGCTCCGTGCTATTTCAACGTTGTGAAATGTCAAGGTATTTGCGTCGCTTGTGTATACGGGTTCGCGAAACAGGCAGGGATGTTTAGTTCACAGGATTGTATATGGACATCGTGCACCAAGGGAGATCTTCGCACGGGAGCGAGCAAGACGCGCTTCCGGATACGAGAATGAAGGGCGGTCTTAAGCTGTGCCTCTGGTTTACGTACACGCGAAAGACATGTTCTGTTGTGCCGGATATGCGTGCGATAGAATCGCGCCATTAAGTACCGCCTGTCTCTTAACCCTGGCCGCGTTTGATAAGAATTTCATTTTAAAGACCGTTAGAACCACTTTTCGGTCAAATTAATTTCGATTTGAATCTCAGTGATTTCTCTCGCTCGAGAGACGCGGAGAGGCAGTTCCTTTTTTTTGTTTCTTTCAACGCGATTTCTCGTTTGAATCGAAATATAGACCGTAAATTGAGATTTGTCTCGTATTATGTTATATAACGAACTTTCTTCTCGGATGAAGCGTTTAATTAACAAAAGTATTGGCTGAAGAGTCGACGATTTCGCGGATGAAAAAAATTCGTGAGATACATTATTGGAAAAGATTTGTTTTTTTCTTTTTCACGGTGACTGTACACGAACTCTCATTATGTCGGTCAAGTTTTATTCGAGAGAGAAGGCTTGATTCACGTCATTTATCATGCGTTTCCATCAATTAGGGCAACCTCGATTACGTCGTAAGATAAACCGCACGATTTATCCAACCTACTCTCACTTTCCGCCACTTCCGCTCCGCGCGCTCTTGTTATCTTTCCTTCAGTCACGAAACACACGAAACGCCCTCATCTCTGACCTTTAACTACACATCATCGATGAAATTAGGACTTGGAAACTGCTAATTCCGCCTGTTTTCAAGTAGCGAATTGCGCGAGGTCGTGGTCAAGGTTTTATACAGGTCGAGAAACATTTTCTCTAGGTCGTACACAGTCTCTTCTAATCGTAAATTAGAATTGCAAAGCGTTATTTAATGACTTCGGCAACGGTCTCTTAATTGATTCACTTCTCATTAAATTTTATGCGGCGTCACTATTACGAAACTATCGCAGCAGCTTTGCTAGCGGAGCCGTAACACATTGTGAAAGTGATCTTCGATCGTAATTGCTTCTTCTTCTTCTTCTTCTTCTGCGCGCCCTGTCAGATCCTCCTGACGTTGGCAATCACTTCTGCGAGTCTGTGTCTGTCTTCCTCAAGACGAAACAGTTGTTCGACACTGTGAATTCTTATCCGCTCTCTGATGTTTCGTAACCAGAACATTAGTTTTCTCTTCTGTTTGCTCTCAATCTTTCATAATTAGATGAAGTATGCGATAACGGTTACTTTTTAATATATGATCCAGATATGAGATCTTTCTATATTTAATATTCTACTTATAAGAAATTCTCTCGTCTAACTTTAAACTCTTCTCAAAACCTCCGTGTTAGTTATTTTTTCAACCCATGATATTCCAAGCATTCTTTGATGAATGCTTCCACATTTCAAACGCCTCTAACGTAACTGCTTACGAGATTTTAATTAACTTCTTGCGGTAGATCGATCTATTATAATTTCTATTATATAATTCTCTAAAATAATCCGATCTTCGTATCGTAGTTTATCGCGATTCACGTTGCTCGCATGCATGCGTTTTCTTTTTACTCTCTTTCTCTTTCCCGTGAAGCTCGAAATGTCACGTGAGCATGTAATTTCGGCATGCTCTCGAAATCGGCGGCACGAAAACGTAGAGAAATGCGATCGTGACGCGAAATTGAGGACCTACACGCGTTCTCTGTAGGATTTCCGAGAACAAATCCCGTCTCGTTATTCTTTTTTTCTTCGTAACATGTACGAATCGATCAATATCACTCGAAATAACAAAGTTTTGTTTACCAGATACTGTAGCTGACGAAGAGAAATTTAATATAATTAAATAAAAAGATTTAAAAAAACAAAACAAAACAAAACAAAATATGAAAATACAGATAAAATATCGTTGTGAAGAGTTTACAGCGAAAATAAACTTCTCTGGAAATTGCATCTTTTTTTTTCGAAAAAGCTTTTTTGTATTTTCAATTAGAATGAAGGTTATTCATGTAGCTTGACAAAAGGTGAACAGAATCTCATTGTGCCTGTTAAAAAGCGTCGCGCTTTATACTTACATAGTCGAATTGTTGATTTTTAATCTCGAGACCAAGAGAACACACCGATAAGCAATTTAGTTTCAGGTCCTTCGCCAAAGCTCAACCATGGAAAAGCATTTTTCCACGAAAATTGAACGAGAATCTCGTTGATGCAAAAAATACAGCTTATTTTCTCGGAAACGTTACCTCACAAGGACAGTCTTCTAATACAAATACTCAACTTATCCGCCAAAACGAGCGAATGTCTTCTGAATTTTCTACGTGCCTGTTTCCTCAAATTTCTCTTGATCGAGAACGACTTTATATCCGTGAACGCGTTCCTCATTTAGTCCGAGTTCCGACGATATTTACTGCAACAAATATTTTCTCACAAAAAAAAAAGGCAAATAAATTGCTTTTCAACGAGCGAGATAATTAAACCTTTGCAGTCTTTATCGGAAAAACTGCACGAAAGAACATGGGTCACTGCCTACTTTTACCTCGGGACAGAAAGTTGTCGTAGGTATACGATATATCCATATATCCAATCTTTGTTTCTGTGATCGACAACGCTTGCTCCGTGTCACGTTCGAACATCTCATGTTTTATTCGTTCAGCTAGAAAGGTACAAGCGCATTTGAATTTCTATACCTCACGATTAAATAGCCATGTGACATAACTGAATATCTGTAGTGTTCGTGTGTAGTGTTACATCAGAGAAGATTTATAGACCGAGACATTTATAAATGTTGTGCACATAAGATTTCCAAAGCAATAAAAAAGCTGTGCACGAAGAAATGTGATAAATTCCTTTTGAAGACAATATAAAGTGATTATTTTTCTGTTTTTTATTTTTTTTTTTCAAAGATCAAACGATCATAAACTCATCAGAAAAGTTTTCTGTAAATTTTCTTAAGTTAACTTTCTAAATTAACTGCTTCGATATTTACGTTGTACAAAGTTCAAGTATCATATACGTAAATCATCTTTAACCGATAGACGATCGTGTGACATTCGCCTGCAAAGGCCGTGACTTAATTGAAATAATATTCGAGGAACATGCACAAATCAAATTTGTCGCAAAGTGGCGCATCTCGTTTGATGTGCGCTCTTCCAAAGCGTGTTCAATTTTCGGCTGACAGTTAATTATGAGCGTGAATCAATTGAAGTTCGAAAATTGTCAATGAAAGCATCGCTCTTCACGCACAGAATTTGTCACGACAAATATGTTAGAGAAGATAAAAAAAAAAAAAAAAAAAAAAAAAAAAAAAAAAAATAAGTATATTGGGGTGCGTGATCGATATAAGAAGTGATTCTCCAATTGAAGTAACAGTGTTGCGAGGCATCAAACACACCGTGAAATTGGCAGAGCTATTGTCTGCTAACTTTGCGACAAAAACTCGCGCTGCGCAGGGTTCACATGAATAATTATCTGGAGCACCGAGCTAAACTAACTCAGAGAGATTGTAGTTACTCACATTCGTACGAGCGATCCGTAAATTTGCAATCACCAAGTTTCATTACTTCTGCACAGCTTCGGTAATTTCAAGTTATTCGAATTAATAACCTGTTCCCGAAGTTTCTTTCTTGATTACTACCCACGTCGAATGTAATATCTACAGCTGTGGCTTGCGTGATCATGTGAGCATCCGGTGTGCAATATGATCACGTTTAAAGTGTATTACGTTCGGGAGATCAAAGCAATTTTGAGTAAGTCTCGCATCCATTAGTTTGACGTTTCGTAAAACGTTCCTCATCGACGACCATTAGACCCTTCATGGCTTTAATGGCTGTTAAACTTCTTTCGGTGCGCTGCATCTTACTTCGAAAGCGGCGTTGATTAATCGCGTAAACTTTCATGCTTAAGTCCCATCGATAAAACTCACTAGATACATACAAGTCCGAAAACAGATTCGTAATTAAAGATGCGAGAGAGGAAGAATAATGTAATTGGATGACAATAATTTGCGCGATTTATCGTTTCATTACAGAGATAAATGATGGGGAGGAACGCAATCGTGGAGAATTGTAAAAAAAAAAAAAGTTTAAACGACTTCTTTTTTATCGTCGGCCCGATAGCGCGATTCTTACATTTTTTTGACGGCCTGACCGTCGTTCTTTCAAAAGAAATCTCACAGCGAAGAAAAAGAAATTTGCTGCACCGCACATTCTTGAATTTATATTCTGGATGTGACTCTTGATCTTAGAGTTGTATTAGACTCACATTGCGCCTTTGTTGAATTTATTCAAGATTGAATGACTACGTTACATGCGACGCTATTCTGCATTATGAGCAAACTTGCTTTGGCAATGTTCGGTGTATAATATAGAGTTTTTTAAGTATATGCGGAAACTTTTAGAAAGAGTTTTATTTTTGTTATGTATAATATATACGTATTATACGACATCAAGCGACGTATCGACGTTTTTTTATCTGAAAGATGTCATCGTGTATTTTCTAGCAAGATAATATTTCTCGAAAATATTTTTCCAATCCAATTTATTAGAAGACTTAAATTTAAAAGAGTTTTTCTTTGCTTTGTAACATTTAGCAAATTTTATAATAACGTATATAATTATCCTCTTTAACTTGTTTTGTATAATAAAACGCCGTTAACTATCTTACATATTCAGCGCATGTACTGTGGAATCTATTATAATCAATTGGTGACACGTATTTCAAATGAGATTAATGTATCTAACTAATCAGAAGGCGGAATATACATTATTTGAATTAGATTAATCGACGTGTTGATTACGTGCTTCCGAATAATACATTTATACGTTCCGATGTTCTCTGTGTCTCATACAATTAATCCGTGCGGGTAATACAATTTATTAGACGACTCGGACAAATTTAATCTCTCTTAACGGATCTTTAAAAAGTATTTTAATGAAACCATTCCGGGCGCAATCGTCTTTTCTTACGTTTAATATTTGCAGTCGGACGACGAGGTCTTCTCGATGATGGCATTCCTCGCGCTTGCCAACATTTTCGCGCGAGTAGTAATAAAAAAGTTTCTTGCTACGAAAATCATTTGCACTCCGCGAAAAAATCAGTTTCGAATAGTAACGAGTCGTAATCATTGCATCGGTGTGTACAAATATATTGTCATATTACATTGAAATCGCGAATACTTTTTTTTTTTCGTGTATTACAAGCGTGTTAGGTGAAGACATTGTTAAGTACGAAAAATGTTACCGTGACGCACTCTTATTGGAATTTGCTCGTACAAACTTGAAACTACTATTTTGTCTAAGCAGTAAACTGTCTTTAGAATTTATGGCTTTTACGAGAAACATGTATGTACTTGTTACATAGCTACTGCCTGTGTGTGTGTGTGTGTGTGTGTGTTCAAAGAGTAGACATTTTTGTCGATGAAGCACTTGAAATATTACTATACTCTGGAGGTCTTGCGGTTTTATGAGAGACCTCGTGTGTTTTATTGGAATTTTTATTATGAAAAACTTTTTCAAACATAATTATTACACACGTAGATAGCATATGTACTCCCGCATGTGTATCAACACGTACCGCGTATTAAATATTCTAGAAGAAATTTAATATAAGACAACTGAGTGTGTGCTAAAACAAGATAAGTATTAGAGACACCAGCTGTGTGAAATATAAGCTTTCAAATTAAAATTTACCAGATGCTAAATCTGATGAAAAAAGTATAAGTGTGACAAAAGTTTACGTGCGCGGCATCGCGCGGAACAATATTTTTCCCGTAGAAAACACAAAAGTGTGCGTGTGTAGACAGACGCATACAGTAATTTTTCTCAGGCTTATAGGGCGAGAGACGTTACATTACTTTTTCCCACGTAGTATCTTCGTATGGCTTGCTCCCATGCCACGCAATATTTTTCTCACTCGTCGGATGAAACCGACGAGCTGGGAAATATTGTCAGTAAAGTATGCACGTGTCGGTATTAAATTCCGCATATATTTCGAGAATAGAATTCAGTATTATATATTATACATATACATATATGTATTAGCTCCGGTAAACGATTGTAATTTAATGAACGCTTGCGCTTTAATACTATGGCTTATCTCGATTTTTTACAAACTCGCGTTAAATGTAGAAGAATGATACAATTAATTTGCTGTATTAAACGTAGATGTGTTTAATACAGAGCGAGTTGCACATCATAAAGCTTGTGTGTGTGGACGATGTAATTTATCGGCCGATCGTAAAGCTCGGCTTTGATGAAATTTAATGTCTTTCGCAACACACGTAAAATGAAATCATAAAAAAAAATATATATAATATATTACACACGTAAATTGAAATCATAAAAAAACATATATATAATATATAATATATAAATGCGTTGGAAACATATTTCTCGTAAGAAATGATTATTCTTTCCAGAAGACGGATTATCGGAGAATAATGGAGATAATGCGCGAATGGATGAATTCAATCAAGTGAATACTGTAGACCCTTTGTTCGCGGTTCGCGCACTCTTTCTCGTTTTTTTTTAATTTCTGATTTTTCCTCTTTTTTTCCGTCTGTATCAGGAACTTTATTCGCAGATCTTTTAAAAATTTGTTGTTTTTTTTTCTTTTTGTAGCAGAACGGACATTATATTTCCGTTACAAAGTTTCTACTCTTGCGCCTTTGGAAAATTTAATTTAAATGTTGCAAAAAATGAGCAAAGTTTTTTTTTAATCACTCTCTGTACTGTTTTAAACGCAAAGACACAACATTTTAAAGTCCGCTGTGCAATTATAATTTTTGGTAGCGGTTCGTATAATTTCTAAAATGTAAACGAAACACGGCCTTTCTCGTTTCGATCGAGCTTTATCAAAGATTTCCCTCTGGAATACCTGACCGTTGATTCCGATAAAAGCTCGGTTATACGTTTTACAGGTTTTTTTTTGCCCCTTTCTATATAATTCTAGTGATATCATTTTGTCACATTTACGCCTTTTTTAACGTATAAAATATCAAACAACTTTTATTGCTTCACATACATGAAATTCTATAGCTCTTTTTTAATTTGTTATCATCCTTTGATTTGTATAATTTCTTATTAGTTTGATCGATGTGAAACTATTTCGTATACCGATGCAAATGCAAATTTATTTCTTGGGAATGTAACAGTTGCAACGCATCCGGAAGAGGATCTGCTTCGGGTCAAGCAGAATCCGCTCAAAAGTGTGTTGATTTACGTTCCTATTTACGTTTCGCACAATCGTGTGGATTTACTGTTGGAAAAGAAAAAAAATGTTAATTTATATTTTGTAGCGCGCGCGCACTGAGTCACACTATAAGGGGAAAATGTAATCTTACTCGATCCAACTTGACTCTCCTAAACACTATCAAGATCTTGGTTATTAATAGCGCTCTTGTTTAACAGTTCTTTATTAGTCCTCTAATCAATTTTAATGCTCCCTCACGCAAACTTCTCCAGCGTTTTTTTTACTCGCTGGTAAACTTGAAGATACTCTTCTCTTATTAATAAAAAAAATTAATACGTTCCCGTGTTCTCTCGCACATCTTTTGAATATTTATAAAGTACCGAGAGTTACATGTTTTATAGTTAAAAATACAGTTTTGTATTAATTAAAAAATAAGATTTATTTTTCATTTAAGACGTAATTTTCTGCAAGAGTCTTTTATCTTAAATAATTCTGTAATGGCACTTCTGTTTTAACGCTCGCGAAAAAAAAAGAAAAAGGTCAACGCAAATCGTGCCGGAAAAATAAACTTTTACATTTTTCTGCAAATTTGCGAATGAATATGAAATGCAAATTTTAATACTTGCTATTAAATAAAACGGCTGAACTGATATCAGTTAGCCAATTACGTTTGAACAGAGATTTCCTTTTTTTTTTAACATAAAAAATAAAAGAAACGATAGAAAACTATATTACGTAAAATTGATACGTTCAATAAATAAAAGAAGGAAGAAAAACTTTGATTAAACGCGCAGATGAATATGGAAACATTATATAGCTGAAATTAATTAAAACGAAGAAATAATGAGAAGATCATAAAATTCATTTGCAAGGATTTTATTACAAGGAGGAGATTAAATCTTTGTATGTGTGTGTGTGTGTGTGTGCTTTTCGATTTAAAATCGTCAGATCGCGAGTTAACGCGTTACGGCATGTTTATGACGTTGCAATTGAACGTTATGCCAGTCACTAATTGCGAGACGTGGGAAAAACGAAAAAGCGCGCGGTGTCGATGAACAAGAGCGGAAAATATTAACGAAAGTGGAACGCGAGGGTGCGCGAGAATTTAAGAACGGAGGTCAAGAGGGTGAAAGAAGGATAAAGGAACTGACGGATGTAAGAGGGAAAAACTGAAATATATGTCTTATGTCGCGCGATGGAAAAATGCTTTTCTTACGGCTTACACAAAAGTAGACTATATGTACGTATATGTCAACTTAGTAAACTCATATATGTATATAAATTTGCTCTTCTATTAACACTAGAGACGTAAAAGGTTTTTTTTCCTTCGACCGAAGGGCTTTTGTCACTATTAGTCTTTCTGACAACTGATGTAGATCTAAAAGATTATGCCACGAAAGGTGAAGGACATTTCTTGCAAAATGTTTTTTTTTTTCGAAAGATAAGAACGTTCAGAAAATACATCATTGTATGTACTCATATAAAATTGCCACACCGCGATAACACGTTGTTTATCGTTGACCTAACTGTTGCGAAATACTATAGACAGTCGCGAAAATGAATCCATTGTAATCCACCTGTTGTACTACAGATTCGTGCATCGCACTGTTTACAGCCGCGCGTAATTCGGAAGAAATATCATAGCGCAACACGTAATTATCGCACAATAGATGGATGTACTCGTATCAGATAAGCGACCGCGACATAATCTACAAAATTGTTCTCCTATATCGAAATCTTCTCGGATTTCGGATGAATGATCGTCGATGATATCGAGGTGTTAACGCGCGATAATTGGAATTGTAAATTGTAAAGCTTATACATTGTGCAACACACACATACACACTCAACGCTGTGGAAAACTTAAAACTAACATTCTGAAACTCTGTGCGTACTATGTGACGTATAAATTCCTTCAATGTTTTATGCATAACGCGCAACTCTGAGAAATAATAATATTCGAAAGGATGTAAAATTTATTTTCTGAAATGCGTTATTTTTCACTGCGATAGCGTCATGTCAATTTAAATTTTCGAGTATTTAACATATTTCTTTGACAATCGAATTTAAAACTTTGTACTCTAACGTAGCGAAAATAAATGTGAGAAAAATGTAAATCAATGTATAGTATTCAGAGGTTCAGGTTCTTTACATCGATTACGTTAGTCGTGCTGAAAATTTGCAGACTAAGTCGAGAAGAATGTACACGATCTCCGTGAATTTAATGAAGGGCGCGCGCGCGTTAATTTTCCTCCGGCACGCAGGGGAGAGACCGGCGTTCCACGCGAAACAATACCTTGTCACGAAAAGTTGGTTGTATTTCGTCAAAAATTCGACGGGTAATTTTATTGAAAAGTTTGATACACTCGGGTTAATTGCGCGATAAAGATCGGAGCTGAGAACTCCGCGCATCGCGTTCGAACATTCTCGGAAGTCACTTCGCTTTTACGTAGCGAGCTTCTCATTCCGGTTCTTTTTTTTCCTGTAACATCGAAGCTTTCGTTCTTCGAAGGATGTTCCGCGATCCGCAGTAAAAGGAGACAATTAGCAATCTCCTTAAGGAATTCCTGAACTATTTGCGTCGAAGTAAAATGCGAATTGAATATCTAAACGTTAAATAAATTCCAGAAAAATGTTTGAGATTAATTAAAATCTATATTGAACGTGGTGACGCGAACTGAAAGAAACGTATAATCAAAAGGATTTCTCTGTCTGTGACGCTTTATCGGTCGTATCTTTTATCTTGTTTTTAAGGGTTCAAGCATCACTATTCAAAAAAACCGCATGCAAATGAAACAAAATCGTCGCAAATGGCTGCGGGAAAAGTTTCCTTGGACTTTTTACGCGTTGTAAGACGTAAATGCAGAACTGTCAAAGTTTGAGCAACAACTTTTGTTCCGGTAATACAAGCTCGAGATACTTCGTCGCAGTAAGCAGAGTTCTCGTAAATGTCGTAATACAATACGCGAGCGATTGAGTAATTCAATAATTCTGCTCGTTTACCTGATGTGTAAAACTGGCTTTCTTGTTGGCTATTCTCCGATATATATATGTACTACATCCTGTACATCGCAGTCGTTCGCGCTAGATCAGTTCGTTATCGGATTGCAAATTTGCGACGAATTTTAAATGCATAATCCGAATTTGCCGCTAAGCTTCAATTCGCCGTGTATTGCGCGCTATTCATGTGCAATTTGCAAATGCGCGAATTTGTCCGACACGCACACACACATAGCATACATTTTTAATTACACCGGTAATTAACAAAACTGAGGGAGCTAGAATAATCTCTTTTTATCGTTTGGTTTATTGAAATGAGTTTTAACTCCTTTCTATAAAAAAATATTGAGAACACGATCGCTATATTTTGGTGGTAAAAGGCGATAGTAAATTATTCGTGCAAATTGATGTGCAATTTTATT
Source organism: Pseudomyrmex flavicornis (assembly GCA_014825475.1). Lineage (NCBI taxonomy): Eukaryota > Metazoa > Arthropoda > Insecta > Hymenoptera > Formicidae > Pseudomyrmex > Pseudomyrmex flavicornis. The sequence continues at coordinate 21,908 of QVNW01001522.1, forward strand.
TGGACCACACGCGTTTCAATTGCACTTGTTAGTAAATAGACGTTTTCAGGTGGAGCATCTCGCGCTATTTTCCTATCCAACAGGAAATGGAATTTTCGATGCAACGCGATATCCATTAGAGTGGAAAGAAATGGTCGTGCGGTTTTGTTCAATTTTCGCGAGATATTTACTTATCGACGATAAATAGTACATGGTTGTCCTGTAACATTTTTAGTTTGCGCTATATGCATACTTCGACCATTATTATTGTTTATTCTTCCAAATGCTACCAATTCGTGTTTGAAAAGGCACATAAACCAAAAATAATTTCGCGCGATATATTTGCAACTGTTGGCCAACCAAAGCTGTTCAGTCAGGCGTAACATATATTCGACTCATCGTATCTTTTTCTTCGTTTATTAGCGATAAAACACGGAGTGTTCTCTGTTCGCGTCGCGAAATGGTTACTTCTTTATGTGTGTAAAAAGAAGCGATACCGGAAGCGGAACGGTCGATATTGCATGCGGGACGTGAAACGAACCGCCGGCATAATAGCCGGCGAAAAGTTTCATTTATCTGTTTGTCGTTCTCTTGCAGCAATCCTGCTCGGTGGTGCTCTCGTCGCTTCTCTATCTCTTCCGACCGAGAGCTATTCTCGTCGTCCACCTATGTATATATCGCGTTTGGTCATCAAACCTCCGCGCTTTTCCGTCGCTATATCGTCCCTTCGCCGTCCGATTTGGCCTATTATCTATTGTATCGTTGGCAGTTTAGGGATGGTTTACGAAACGATATTGACTGCAGTATATAACGGAGTATTGCCGGAGTAACGTATTATTGTTGACAATTGATACGACAATAAAGCGATGTCGCTCCTCGAACGTTAAACATCGTCGCAGCGCCAATAAAAACCATCTAGGTAATTTTTGCCATGTACAATGTGTAGGATTTTTATTTTTACTGAAACGCATATTACTGTGTAATTTGGAATTTCAAAAGTTTTTATAACCACATTAGCGGCCGTTATATTTAACAGGTTTTATTTCAGAGGAATTTCTTTATAAAATGTTCCGCATAACAAAAATTAATTATTAAAGTTAAAAATTAAACTCTCTTTCTTTCTCTTTCTTTTTTATTCTGCGTATTAGTCACGCTCAAGTAAAATATTTGATATTTGTTCGTTAATTGAAATTAATTATGAAAAAGATCATTAAGTTATTAATACAAGTATTTGATTTAATGTGTGTACGTGTGACTATAATATCGCAATAAATACAATGCGCGAAGTTACGCAGAAATGTTAATTAAACAAGCAGCTGGTGGTAATTTAAGAGGGACGCGGAAAGGAGATAGGAGGAGAGTTCGGTTTCGTTATTGGACCAACTGCACACACTTCGGCGCCTCAAATATCAATGTAAATCGAAATAAAGCGGGCGCGACTTCGACGAAGGAAATAGCGTGTCTAGGAAAACGTACTTGCGAGACAAAGTGCTTCCCTTTCCGTGATTCTGATTGACCTCTCGGCGCGCAATAATGTGCCTTTGTCTGGCGAACCGAATACCCTGGATTCTGAAATAAGACGGTCGGTCTTTTTTTGCTCGTCTTTGACATTTTAATCCGCAAAAATCCACCAATTCGTCATGCACAAAAATATAGCACACAGCAATTTATCTCTGATTTATTGTAATTACATTATGATTTATTTTTTTAAATTTAAAGTATACAAAATAATTTGTTTACAGCGCAAAATAAAAACCTACTTCTCAAGTTTCTTCTTTTTGGCAAGATTCTTGCGTTTGCTTGAAAATATAATGAAATTTCAGAACAAGTGACTTGATTTTTTTCTATACTTGACAAGTGCGTATATTTTTATTGTTCATTGCGTATACTTTTATTGTACACATATGTGATCAGTTTGCGAATAGCAGTGAAGTAATAGCACGAGAGTATAATTTGAAAAGCGAGAACCGATGACCTTGAGAAATGAGAATCACTTCGAGAGAAGAGAGAACTTGAGAAGTAGGAAACTCTGCTATAATTAATGCACCGCTTGTGTGTGTGTGTGTGTTCTACGTTATCCGGTGAGAGTCGCAGGTGCGACGTTCTCTATTAGTGCGTTCTCCGGGGAGAAGAATCCTTGTGTGTGTTCCGCTTCCTGCTTTAATATCGCATCTACTTCCGAGTAGTGCTCCGTAAGCGGATATTATCCCCGCTTTTTGTTCCGATAAAATTCCGTGTCGTCACTGGGAAGTAGACAACAACTACGATCTTTTTAGTGGTTTTCTTTTTGAACGTGTCAGACAATAAGGGTGGCGAGAATCTCGAAAATAGGGACCAAGGCAAAGAGAATGCGAAAAAGAGGAATAAACGGGAAACTGGTATTGGTTTTTGAAAAGACACATACACACGCGCGCGCGTTCTCTTAGGACGTCACGTTGAAGGAACAGTCGCTGTAACAACTCTATTTCCATGTTTTACTTGCGCGCAAAAATCGCTTATACATATTTTGATATTTCTTGGGCTTTTACGCAATATTCGGAGTGAAAAATCCGACAATTCTGACATTCAATTTCAGTATGAACAAACTATTTTGAAGGTATCGAAAGGGATATATACATTTTTGTAAAATAATATTTTTTAACATTTTTATTTCCCTCTCTCTCTCTTTTTTCTTTTTTAAATAATTTTTTTAAGCAAACCATGTTTCTGAAGAATTATTCGCTTGAATTTCGTAAAAATCCGAAGTTTATACAACGCTGATAACATCGATTAATTGCCAAAGTTTGAACCATAGCGTGCTGTAAGAAGATTTTGGGTTGCGGTAAAACATTCTCATTTCGTGCGAATCGCACGCTTTTAAAGATTAGGTCAGAGATTACACTTCTGGAGGAACTTTTGGACTATATGAGATATCGCGAGAGAACTGTGTGTAATTGCGTAATTTTCTAGAACTGCATATTATACAGCATTTCATCCGGACGTTTCTAACCATATATTACCAGTTTTGTCAGAAAGAAATTTGAAAAGATATCGTGTTCTGTCGTCATTTTTATTATTTTAGTGAAAAAAAATATATAATAAGAAATATATAGACACGTGTGAACTGAAGAGAGAGGTGAGATTAGAGAATTTTGCGGGTAACAAAGTTTGAAAAGACACAACAGAAAAACGTAATTGAAGTTGCTCGGAAAGCGATGTCTCAGCCGTGACGGTGGTGCTCATAGCGCGCGAGCACCACGTACGAGTTAAGTGCAAGTTGCGAAAGATTGTTTAGATGTGCTTTTAGCGGTCGCGCGGGTTCATGTGAAAGCACGCTGAGTATCCCAGCAGTAGTAGCAAAAGTAGCGGACCGCTAAAAAACTTTTTACTCCCGCTGCGATGCGGGATACTTTTGGATATTGTTACGAAGTCTCGGAAGTTGCTCAGCTTGTGCATTAAATGGGGGGGAGGAGGGAGGGTTCCTGTCTTAATTCCGTTTGATTGCGTTCGCACACACTTTGGACTCATCTTGCTCACATACAGCCTCTCTGTCGACGAGTAGCAATTTCGCACTAGCTTTGCAGACGAGTCACGCCGAAGAGTTACATCGTAATTTGTTACAAAACAATCCGTCGTTTCCTTATCCGTCGCTTCCAACGAAGAGAAAGCTCCGGTTGAAAGTTTGATCCGTGTCGAGTCGGAAGATTTATCTAAAAGATAGTACCGTAAAACGCGTTGTAAACGGATAATCTTTTCTGTGAAAACGGGTTTCTCTCTCTCATCGCTGACTGTACAGACAGCTGAATAAATTCTCAAGCAATGTTATATCGAATGTGTTCTGAACATATCCGGATTTCAAGAAAAGTTTTAAATTATATTGTGATTTGACAGGATATGTATATGTAATACATTATTGAAGATATTACGTAGGATATTTCATGAATATATTATTGTGTTCAGAGAAAAACTATGTAATTGTGTATACAAAGTAGTTCTTCGTGCGTAGGTCATTTCGCACATAAAACTACGCGATCTCGTTATGTTGAAGCATCTAATGAGCTGTTCCGCAGATAAGAGAGCTCGTTTCGATTCCCAGTTGCTACCTTCTTCTATCACTCCAATCTCCTGAGTACAAATTCCTTTCGGACACATGGATTTTTTAATATCCTGGTTCCAGATGTATTTAGATCGGCTCCTTCTGTCGTGAGGTGTCTACTGCGTTATTTGTTTTTTGGTATTTTTTCCACTACATTATTTGTTTTTTTGGCATTCTTTCTTGGGGCATCCTTTGGATTTGATCGTACCAGCTTAGTTCTTTCGCCTGTATGTCTTGTATTAAGTTCTTCAAACTTCCATTTGGTTTTTACCGTATTGGTTTTTATTCTATCTAAACGGGATAATCTGTTCGATCATCGCCAGAAGTTCATTTCTATTGCTCTCAGCTTCTTTTTCTGCTTTTCATTTATTTACCATACTTCACACCCGTATAACACTATACTTCTAAATATGGCGTTATATATTTGTCGTTTTCTATCGACGGATATAGTCTTATTGTTAGACCAGAGGATTGAGTTCATTGCTTCAATTGCCTTCTTGCTCTTATTAATTCTTTCTTTGATTTGATTGATTTGATTGATCTTTCGCATCGTTCCTTATTATAAATTTTTACTCTCAGATATGTATATTCTTCACAGCCCTCAACACCAAGTGCCTCCTAAGTAATAATCAATGTCGGAGCATATTTTTTCTCCCACACTACGTTTTTTTCTTTTAGATAGATAAGATACATCCTCGTTTTAATAATAAGTAGCAATATTTTTTCCAAATTTTTTCCAAAAAGATGAAAATGAGAATGAAAATGAAGAACACGTTGCGTGTGTTGCGCGTGTATAATTATTCCATAAAAGTTTTTCTTACGCCGTATAATAAATGGTGTAATTACGTGTTGTAATGATGACTCTTATCGTCTTTCTCAGAAATAAACTCTAAAGGCATTTTATTAAGTCATAAGTGAAACTGCATGCAGGTACTCACGTAATGCGCGTTTTAACTTACATAAAATTGTAATTAAAACTCTAAGGTGAATAAATTTATATGTATATACATATAAATTGGTGTATGCATACGTCGCTTGTATGCTTTTTGTTATTACACTTACGGAAGTAAGTAATTTCTAATAAGTTTTCTATGACGCATGGTTAAAAAAAACAATGCGATATAAAATTGAGAGAGAAAGAGAAAAAGAAATTTCACATACTCACACACACACACACACACACACGCGCGCGCGATAACGTAATAAAAGTTTTACTATTCTCGCCGAGTTTTACGTAATAACACTATCAAACTAGAGAATTGTAAACAGTGAAGAGTATAAAAACTCTAAACAAACAACAACCTGAATTTTTATAAAAATGAAACACCATCTGTACGAACGTACAGAATTGTATCTTTGCATACACATAAATTGTGTATCGTTATATAAAAAAAGACCATTATATAAAATATATTTAAACGTGAGAGATACATCTTTCCGACGTTTTTCTTGTCGAATTTTGCCAAGAATCATATCTTGAGTTCTGTGACTTCCTTGCCAAAGCACAAAATTCTCTCGTCCTCTCGTTTTTTGTCGCCGTATTATACATATATTTTATTTACTAGTGCGAAAAGTGTTCGAAGCAACAGAAAGTTCTTAGCAACCAAATACACACAACTGCGAGGTTGTAATATGAGAACTTCATAGACGATGTTTTCGTGAGTTTTTGTTTTTGTTAGTTGTACATATCGCGCGATGCTTTGTATTAGTTTTCTTGAAGTTTCTGTCCGACTTTCCTACAGATGAAATTCCATCTGAAATTGATCGCACGAGCGAGTCACGGGGGGAATAACGAGATGCGAAACTTGAATCTTGAATTCTGGTATCACACCCCTCGCGGGTATCGTGTCGTTTCTCCTCAAACACGGGCAATTCCACGTCTGACGTGTTTCAATTCGCTTTTCGGCCGGATCTAACAAATAACACGTTTATTGCGCGATGAAAGTTTCGGCTCTACGTTGAAAGCAAAAAAAAACCTGCTTCAAGCCATCGTTGCTTCGTGTATTGAATTACACTATAGAACGATAAAAAAAAAAAGAGAAAAGGGAAAAGAATTTTATTGCAAAAGGATCAGAGAGACTCGATTTATCTTTTTTTTAAATTAATTTTGCAGCGGCTTTTTTTTATTTTGACATGCATACTGTGTATGTTTTTCTCGGTATCATATAAAAAATAAATAGTTTATGAAAGAGATATTATACTAAATATTTTTATTAAAAAACATGTGGAAAATCCTGCACTTTCAATTATATATATATGTATGTAGTCGTAGCTTATATTTATTCCCTGATATTTCATATACGCACATTTATTATCAACATAAGCGTCGTTTGGTCGAAACTAATGTACCTGAACATATAAACTAGGTCACTGTGCTAATTTCCATATAGTATGTGATATGCATTTACATATTCAAATATACTATACGTTGAACTACGGATCAAATATAATAATGCATCAATTTTATTTATCTTGCTTAATGTAAAACAAAAAATGACATTTTCCTTAGTATTCTGATTATTTTATAGAACAAGACGTTTGTTATTTATTTGCGATCGAAATCTATATACTTTTGTATAGAAAATGTGGTTTACAAATTTCTTACTCGCGCGCGCGCAATCTTTCACCGCGACAGCGTGATTGAGAAATTTAAAACAAGAAAAAAGCGACCAATATGTGAACCGATATTGCATTTTCGAAGTTTATTGCCTTGTAATTAGTCTCGAGTTTTATCAATGATAAATTTATCTATTGTAATTATTTTACTTTCTTTTATCTGATGAAACGCGGTTGTTACAATATATTGTCTTGGCATCGAGTGTAACTTATAACAAATTTAAGAAATAACGCGTTCACCGTTACATTTTGCCGAGAGTAATTGTGTGTGCATCAGGCAAAACATAATATCGTCATTATAATAATACCGGACAATATTTTCTTATAAAAAGCTCGGGTCGCGTAAAAATTCAGCAGCTTATGAAACTGTCATTTACAATACTTGTACACGATCTTGTATACACATACTAATATATACTTTGTGTCGCGATCCGCGATATACCGTGCGCATTACACATCCAGATAATCTCGTTCTTCCGAGACAGAAAAATATTATACCGGAACAACATTGACGGATGTGCACGCTGCATTGAGAAAATATTAAACCGTCTTCAAACAAAGCAGAAAAGCGATACTACTGAATAAAAAAGTAATTTTTCGATCTGAAAACGGGATGCAATGTGTGTTTCTTTATCTCACTTTATTATGTGTCATAACGTGCGTGACGTAGGCTAATACTCTGCAAGCTCGGAGTAAAGGCCCGTCGGAACCGTTCGCAGCCGTGAATCAGCAATGGGCGCGCGCGTATCGAAAGTCGATACGTCACACTGTGAGAGATGCGAGAACAGACTCGCACAATTGAAGGGATTTTTGGATAACGAGACAAACACAAAGTCGCGCGCGCGAACGCGATCCCGTCCGCGGAGAATATATTCGGACACGAATAATTCAACGTCTCCTTCAAAAAGGAGCGAATTCAAAGAAGAAGAGAATTAATGAATATTTTAGTTGGACCTATATTTTTAATGTTTAACAGAATCAGGGGAAAAATATACACAAAGAAAGGACAGAATTTAAATATTACGTAAACTCAAAAAGATAAATAATTCACATTTTAAAGACATGACTTGTGTGTGACAAAATTGGATAAATTAATTTCGAAATTTGACACATATCGTGTTACGCGGAATGCGTATTTCTCTTGTAAAATAAATCAAGCGTACCTGAAGCTGACATTAACAACAATAAAAAGTTGAGAAACCGTGTGAATTTACAGTTGCGAAAATTGGTACTGACTGTTCTGTAACATCAAAGTTGATGTCGCCGCAACGTGACGCGTCGATTGTGGTTAATTATTTTATTTTTCTCGTTGTGTTTTTTTTCACATATTGTTTACGTATTATATATCACGATGAAACAAATATCCCGGGGATATTACAATTTTGGCACACGACGAATGCTGGAAACGGGGCCAGCCAATCAACATACCTGGGAGTTTAATTCACAGGAAGCAAAATCCTCGTGATGTAAGCCGTATGAAAATTTTCCGGACAGTCGTCGTAATGTCAAACCTCTTCTTGTTCATGCTCGGCTAACTTCTCCCCGTTGTTCTAATTGGTGGGTCACGAGACCATTAACCCTTTATGCACACTAACTTCCGTCAAAGTAATTGTATCTTTACCGAACACATTTAGCACTTTGATGCATGCTTAACGTGTTAAATGCAATTACAAATAGGTATTGACATTGCAATACACGTTGTATCAGATTTTACTTTCAATCAGAATTCAAAAGCTTTGCATAATAAAGTAGTTTGCGATTATCTATGTTTGCACATTCCTCCTATACGCAAAAGTTATTTTCAATTACGGATATAAACAATTTAAAATGCTATCCAGCTCTTGAAAGTTAAAGATTGAAAAACTTTTGATTGAGATTTTTAGTTTTTATTTATATATTTAATATAAATTTTATAATCACATTAGTTGTATATAAACCATCAATAGTTAAAACTATTTATATTTCTCTGTGTCACACGTTAATTTTTATCTTTTTACGTATACACACACTTCCATTAAATATATGTATTTTAATCGATTCGGACGTTGGCAAGTAAAAGACAGAGAGAAAGAGTCAGAAACACTTAAAAATCGATTCTACTCTGTCACTAACTTAACACGCTAACGTATTTCTGAAAATTCACTAGCGGAGGTTCATTGGTCTCAATTTTATCAAGTCACGTCCGTCTTTAATTTTGACGATTTCTTCGCACGACCGAACTTTCCGTCGGGTCTTTTCGGACTGCACGATTAATCATGACGCTCAATTATAACATGCAAATTTTCCACGCGTAAGAAAATTCGAGGGTTTTATTTTCTCGTTTATTCAGACTTTCTCTGGTCTGGTCGGTTCAGCAGAACGTAATTTCGTCATTGATTTTTTTTCGTTTGCCACGTTTTGCAATACGAAACGTACGTGATTCTTACGCGTAGATTTCAAATACGATTTCTGTTAGCTTTTGACGACAAGTTTTTCGCAGTCCTTATGCGTGCGTAGCACGAGCACCAAAATTCACATGCAAGATTCGAGTTTCTCGACGGCACTCGGCCGACTGACCGAAAACGCGGTTACCTCGCGCGTCTCGTTTTATCCGCGCATGTGCCACTGTATATACGTAGGTACCTGGATGAGATTTTAATGCATCGAACACATAAAGTTGTTTCACATGACAATTAAAATTTTATAAAATTTTATGTACGGATAAATAGTAATAATTATACGTGCGCATTATATTAAAGAGAGGTTTTTAATTTCTATTTGCAATCATCATTAAACATTGTGCAAATATTTTTTTACAAAAACACTGTTTTTAAATAACATTTGAAATTGGCAAAATAAATTGCGATTTATTAGGTTATACGAGATCTGCAAATGATGATTATTTTTTAGAAATTCAAACGCAATAAATTTATATTAAAAAGTTTTTTTTATGTTACAAAAAAGATTGAATTGCCTCTTTTATATATAATCAGTAATTTTCTACGATGACTATATAACTAAAACACAAAGCAAATCTGAACTCAAAGTTTTGCTGTACTGACATTAATACTGATTAATCCCATGATAGAACAGATACTTACGTACGTGGCACAGAGATTGATGATATTGTACGTATATTAATTTCGTCGAAAACTATCTAAAATCCCATCAATTGTAAATAAAGCCACAGGGAAGATGGCGCTTCTCTTTCAAAACTTGCGGAATTTATGCATGTCCTTCGATAGGCAGTTATAACAATTAATCAAGCTCGCGTTGTTATGTATATCCCGAAAAACATTGCACGTTCTGTCGACTTCTAAAAAAAAGTTGTGACCTCCGCGGAAATCCTCGGTCGATTTTACTGATAAATTTAGACGCGACCGCGAGATATCGGAAGCAACACTACATGTACACACAGTCTACTTACGACTCATGAATAATCTGCGCGAGAGTGGAAGTCGATTCTATATATTCGGAAAGCTCGATTATGTCACAGTGGAATCTCGATGCATTAATTTTGCAACGAATTTCTGCACTTTGGGCGGAAATGGATGAAAATGTAGTTAGAAAAACGTGCTCGCGGGAGTAAATGTACTTATATGTATATTAACAGCAACGAGAGAAATCTGTTTACGCGAATTCTTCCTTAAAGAGGAGCTGTGTATGTCGTTGGGACGCGCACGAGATGAAGCTCAGCCTGCTAATTGCAAGGAAGCTGCGCCGGTCGGAAGTAGGTTACGTTAAGCCCGGTTAAGAATGCAGACGGACACATTCATCAAAGTGAATGCGGAAAGCTTATGAGTACAACTGTGTAAGTGTGCATGCACTCCGATTACGAAGTAGAATGAGATGTCGCGCTTTTTAATTATTTCGCATTGCAGGATTTTATTAATGCCTCAACAACATCGCGACTCAACAGTTTTATGATACATTATTGGTTCTGTGAAATTAAAAATGATAATTACATATTTAAAAAATCTAAATAAAATTTTGAATTTTACTTATATTAAAATATATATATTTTTGATATAAAGGTAATTTTAATTTAATGATATTTGCTTCAAAGATTCGCGCGATAACGATAATATATATTATTGACAATGGATTTATCGAAATATCGCTTAAACGATGAACGCGCGATTGAAAGCACATTACACGTTGTGAATAGGCGCTTTTGTATACAAAATCCGCCTATCAGACGCTACGCGGCTTTTATACGTTTACATTTCGTGATATTCTCGAAGCCATTTTCCCACTTCATGTTTCTGTTTGTAGAAAATCGAACTCTCGCATATACGATCTCTGAATTAAACTCGGAAAGAGCTTCGGAAAACTCAATTAAAAAATTGACGATCTTTTTCGTTTGCACACGTTCGCGAAAAAAAAATATATATATATATATATTGTTTCATTGAAAATTTCTCGCTTGTATTTTTTTTCCCGATCGTGAGATCTATGTATGTACACGTGTTACTTCAATTATATACACGATCTTTTATTTATCCTGAAGTTCCCTCGGGGTACTTGTGTAATTGTAGTATTTAAAATATATACGAACACTACACACATACGCGGGGAAAAACATCGAGTGTGACTTTTAATTAAACTTTTAATCTAGGTTTTCGATTGGAAACGGTTAAACGACGCGGTTTGTCCGTTTAATTTACGTCAAATGTTTTCATCCGGCCTCGGCGAAAGATACGATTAAAATGATATCGATTTTCTTAATGAGATATTCAGCGTGCGACCGCGTTGTTCGCGCATGTGTCTTCGCTCAGTTATGTTGTGGATTTAATCCGACGGTGTTCACATACTATGCGAGACACATCCATAACCACATCCGACGTTTCCTCGTTCTCTCTATGTGTGCATGGAGAACTGTTACTGCGATAGTACGCATATAGAAGCTGCCGCTGCTACATTCTGCGGCCACGAAATCACGGCAAACAGACGAACGATCTTCAACTGTGTGTGCCGGATGTGTATGCGCTAAATAACAATAGGGAACTTTAATGCGAGCTTTCTATGCTAAAATAACGAGCAACATCGTATGTTGTGAAATACAAGTATTTAACTTTGCGGTATTTCAAATTTGCAAGAGATTATTTGAACAAAATAAACGTGATAAACAACGAGAAAGGATTATGCGATACATATATATATATATGTACGATAATATTTAAAAACTGTATATTAGAAATATATATACGATGTATATATATACGATAATATATATACGATAGGTATAAAGTGATACCTACACGATCATTTGTGACATGGGACAGAGATATCGATCTGAAAGAGAGACTTTAATTCCCGCAGCAATTTTTTCGTATGCGTATATGTGTCGTACGCCAGATGGTGAATATCTAGACTAAGTGGTCAGCTTAAGATTTATCGCGCTACGAAACTATATCGTCCGAGCGGGACATTTTCAGCATTCGGCGTTTAAATGTCGTATTATTTCTTTAGTAGATGCAAACGATATTTTAATTAACGTGCAATTTGTTACGTTTATCTCGAGTAAACTTTAGAAACATCACATAGAGCTCGACAAAAAGTTACTGTTAATCTCAGCCGCTATCGTAACGAACGGCTCTAATTTCACGTCTACATAAATTTTATTACAATCGAGCGCAGGTTTATCTCGTATATATTCGTTAAAACCCGTTCGAATACCTACCCAAACGTAGGCAGCATGTAGATCCCCCTACATTGCGTTAATTAGGATTCGGTGAAATGGATTTCACCGGCTAATATTATAGTTGATCCTCGTCGATATCCTGGCTTGCTATTCTGCCGTTTTTTTTTTCGAGGAAATATTGGTAAGAAGAAACGTTTAATAAACGAGATGTTAATCTTGGAATAGTATTGAAATGAAACGAATAATTTTACGCTATTGTGGAATTCTGCAAAAATGTGAGCTCGACAATTCAATTTCTGACGATATTGCGTGGCGTGTATGTGTGTGAGCGTTGTGAATTTTTTTCATAGTTCGCATTTGCTCGGTACATCATGTATAACGATATGATGTCGCTAAACGTTCTACAAATGTTTGCTGTCCTATTATTTTCTATTTTTCTTCCGCGCTGTTAGTCCACATATATGTACATACATGGCAATAACTGTGACACGAACAGAATAAAGTTGAGAAAACTTGAAATTTGCTCACCGTGCAGAAATGGGAAAAATCATCGGAAGATATTACGTGATTTCGTCCGTGACGTCGTACAGTGTGCGGATCGGTTTTGTTTTTTTTTATGAGATAAAACATCTGCGCGATCATTTTCGCAAACTCTACAGATATTAATATATATATTCTATGTATATATAATATAAAAACTTCATTTTTATCAAATTGAAAATAATAACAATTATACAATGTTTTTACTCTATGGATTTTATATATACACGTTATATATACACGTTTTTATCTGTTATAAAGTCAGATGGCCGACATGATATTTAAAAATTTGGTCAAAGTATTATCTTTTTAATTCAGTCAAAGTTGAGGAACAATTTTACTTTTACATGTACAGTTTTTTACATATTTGTCCGATTACAATCTGATTTTGCGTAAAGAATATTTTTCGATAATCTTTATGTTCATCTTTGTCTTCATATTTCATTGTTAGATGTGTCACTGCTTTCTGATGGCATACGGTTGCATTCTTGACGGAACTTGAAATTATTTACGCGTCTGTTGCGAAAAGATAACGCTTTCAGAACGCAGTGTCGTCACATCTGAAGAGACGCCTGCTGAGCATCGAAAATCAATTTGCAACATGCGCCTCTTTCACGTCACGCATCGCTTTATGATTACCTACTAAAAGGAGAGCTGGTTTTTGTGTGTCTAGACACGCTACGAAACCATTGATGAGCAACCGCGCATTTATTTCAAATCGAGAATATGGAACGCAGTGACAAATGAAGTCCCGCGGTAACGACTTCAGAAAAAAGATACATATGCACGCCCTCGTACCGTGGTGTCGAATAAATTTCTTATTTTTTATTAGTCTTTTAAATTATTTTTTTTAATATAATTTTCCTGCAAAAAGTAATTATACTGATCTAACAAAATATCACTCTTTCGCCAACAAATTCAGGATCAATTTTTTTTATCCATAGAATTTTTCGGCTCTTTAATTACACACGCTAAAAATTTCAAAATGGTTCGCAAAAAATAAACTCGCAATAAAAATTTCGAGTGTTTTTTTTGCTTTTGCTGTCGAGAAGTTAAAATATTTTTCGGTAGAAATACAGCATTCGTATATAAAACCATAATAAAATAAAAAAGAATAGCCTAGACTATACTATCGTACTAACGTAAATAAATCGCTACGAATACGAAACATTTCATATGAATACACCATGCGGGGGAGAAGGATAGGATAGGGGTAATACGTTTTTACTATTTACTATTTTTTTATATCAAAATATTTTTTTCTTAGTTAACGAATCGTTGACTGTGCATAAATTTAAAACGAACGTGTCATGCATGTGCTTTTCTTCTTTTCTTCGCACTGTTCTTGCGACCGAATTTATTACATCGCTTAACAATGCGTTCCGCCAAATGCGCGGTAAAAATATTAAAAAGCCTTATTCGCCTGTGTAGCCTGTTTCTTTTTATTTTTTTTTATACAAGAAAATTATCTTATTACAATAGGTAGGTATATATATGTATATGTGTATTATTCTACATGCTGCATGCTTGTGCGTTGTTTTATTGCTATTTATATCGTTCACATTATGGCTACTATGTATAATACATAGGTTTTCCCGTCATTCACATGCGACATGATAAATTCGCAGATATAAACAAGCGAAAAATTCCTAACACACACGCTATACGACTTTATATTCCATAACCAGCGATTTACGCTCCGTTACGTTCGAAGAACGTTTGGCTATTACGTAAATAAACGATTATTGCACTGCTAGGTGCTGTTTAACACATATCGAGAAAGGGACAATCTGGACTCAGACAGTTCGCGGCTCTCGAATGTATCTGCGAGAGCCGCAAAACGAAATTGTTACCGATCTCGAAATTATTATCTTCGATTCAAAACAAAATCTCTTCTCGAGAGAACGCGCGCTTTTAGAGATTTCTTTGCTATATAGTTACTTTCAAATATCTGATTAATCACGTCGATTGCATTGTTCGCGAGATAATTGATCGCGACGCTTTGAAACGGCTGTTTAGTATCTTATTCTCGTTATTAGACGACAAGTTGATTTATGAGCGAATTTAGTCTTTCCCAGATTCCAGAGAAAAAGAACTGTAACGGTAGGAAATTGAGACTTGTTTCGTGCGATAAATTATCACCGAATTTTCACGACATTATCACGAACTGCGAATATCGATGATTTATAGTCACGCATACACGTTCTGTGTAAAAAGTGTTCAGTGATTCTCATCTGCCTTCGGTTTGGGGTGCGGAGATTTCGAGACAACGTCGTTACCTATAAAAAAAAAAAAAAGAAAAAACATCGGCGTGTCGATAAAGAAAGATTCATATTGTCAGCTTTATTTGTTACGATAAATTGATTTCTTCTTTTATTACTATTATTATTGAAAATATTGTTGCGCGTCGTTATTAAGTTGCAAATACATAAATTCTGTAATTATCGCACTTGCGCAATATAAGCGAAGCGCACGTGTATATACGGTGACGATCGATCTGATAACTTGCTCTTGCATAACTTTCTAATGTACTCACCGCGTTGGGTAATCGCATTTGTCCTTTTATCAGACGAGTAATCTCTACCTCCCTCTCTTCTTTGAGATGAATGCGATTTTCAACAAATTCACCACCGGTGCCTCGAAAGCGAGAGAAATACAGAACGATAACAGATACGAGGCTACCAGGTTACCAAAATAGACAATAAGCTGCGGGAGAAAAACAATGTATATAGTCTCTTAAAAAGTTCTCGAGTTAGAAATCTGTGTAATAACAAGTACGAGTACTCTACAGGCGAATAGAAAAAAAATAATTTATGTAAAAAAATAATAACTCGCCTGAATTATAGTAAAATTTGTTTACCGTTTGAAAAACGTAATTTTGAGGAAAAAAGTGTGAAAATTGTTGTCACTATAATTTCGCATTCCGAAGAATTCTCTTTTTTATCTTACCACAATCCCATTGTGGAGATGTAGCGGCCCGTCCATGTGGTTACACGTGATCATCATGATAACGGGATGCACCAGATAGGCGCAATACGTGAGCCTCGAAAGCGGATACATTAGTCTGAGCGAGAGCAAACTGTCGATCATTCGTGCCGATCCGGTGCAGCACTGAATCACGATAAAAGCGACAGCTATCGTCCACGCGGTGTGACCCAAGGCGGCGTACACGGAGCTGACTAGCACCGTCAAATTTCCGGGGTACAATCCATATACCACCGAGAACATGATCGTCGCGGACAGTATCCAGCCGATCAATTTCGCAACCTGAGGGGAATTTAAGATTTAATTCCCCGTACAGAGCAATTTTACGCTAATACGCGCGCGAAAAGATCCCCCAGTCCGCATGTACGCGCGGCAAATTTTCTCCTCGTTAATGTATATTTATGTAAATTAATTGCGTCGGGACGTTTATTTTGCATAATTATTTCATCAATTATTCGCGCGTGGTTGTCGCGTATTCGAAGCATATATATATATTTTTAATTTTGCGATTATTATTATCTGTTTTAGCAAATTCGCGTTATTGCGCGATACGCGAGATGTAGCAATACGCGAAGCTCGCGCTTAATTAATTAACTCGATAATCGAAATAAACTTGGGGTGCGTCCTCACCACTGGTAACTTCAACTGGCATTTCGTTTTGAAGAGGATGTATCCGGTGATCGTGCCGATGAAGTACGGGCCCGCTCTCAGCCACGGTTTGTCGTAGAGCTCGTCGAAGAGAGCGAACGGCTCTTGGATCCTGCGCGAGGAGAAGGAGAGGAGAGTCGATAAATGGAATTAAGCGTGCACGCGCAATATCGCGTGATGAAATTTTCGCATCGGTAGGCGAATAATGCAAAGTAGAGAGTGCGCGGTGCGCATAGCGTGTGCTATAATAGACGACACGAGTGCCATAAAGCTACGTGAAATGAGAGCTTGCCGCTTTCAATTATGAGCGGTGGCGCTTCCGACCGATACCTTGCTTATTGCATTGTTCTTTCGCGGTATTCATCTAGTTTTCAGTTTAAAAAGAACCGTATCGCACTTTATTCGATGAAAGCAACTAGATAGGTACTTTAATAAAGGACTAAAACCGGCGTATTCTCTCTCTCTCTCTCTCTCTCTTTCTCTCTCAAAGAAGATTCACGGCTGTGAACGATAACTTCTTAATTATTCTCTTCGTTGATACAAGTAGGATTTTCCCAACGAGATTTGTTAATGAGTGTTACAATTGAATTTATTTCCGATTCAATACGGAAGAGAACGCGAAGTAACGAGCGTATAATAGTCGATCGGGGAGATTATTACCTGGCTACGTAATCGTTGCTGTAGGCTACGGAGAACGTGGTGAACCACGAGGAGACGATCAGCAGCGAGACGACGACGGCCACGGTCTTGAAGTATTTTACGGAAAGCAAAAGAAGAAATATACCAAGGACGTAGAACTGCGTGTCGTTGGCCATATACCAGCTCCACAGCATGCACTAGAAAGTAATTATTAATGTGTAATAGTGCGCGAATTATAATTGCCACTTTGCGGCGGCGGATACACGGAGCGCGATTGCGAAAGTCCTTCGCGTGGTGTAAGAAAAACTCGTGAGGAAAATTCGCACGTGAGAAAAAAGAGAGACGCATTGAACACATCGCTTTTAATGTGAAAACTGATTCCGACGGTCTTCTAGCTCATTACTCGTTCTTAATGAAGACATGGACTTTGTTCTTTCTTTCTTTTTTTTTTTTTTTTTTTTTTATGTTTACATAGAGCTCCACAATACTCGCGCTTTATTATCTTTAATAATCCGGTACTCGAAGCGATATTTTCTCTCTCGGTGTTTTAAGAGCGATATTAAATTCTTTTCGTCTTTTTCAGTTGTTGTTTTGAAATGTGCCACATTTCTCCACGGCTAAGCAACACGCCGCGGTGCTCTTCTTCCTGAGTTACATTTTAGTTCTTTTACATTTACAGCAGATGCTGTTACAAAATAAGTACGTATGTACATAATATGAGCAAGAAGGTTTTATATTTCGTTGAAAATCTCCACTTATACAAGACACATAGTAACGAAAAAAAAAAAAAAAGAAACACAATTAGGATAAGTGGTACATAAATCATCTTACCATTTCCGTGCGCGGATACAGGGAATTCAAATAGAGCGCGTTTCGCCACCAGAACTTTTCACAGGTCAAGTGATCGATGATACCAGGTGAAAAGACAGTCTTAGCCTGAGCTTGCTTTATGGCGATTTCGTTCATTCCAAGTACAAAGAGATAAGCCGGTGTTAATCTTTATGAAAAGAAAGCTGGAGTGTGATCTCAGAGAAATAGAGAAAAAGAGAGAGAGAGAGAGAAAAAGAGAGTTGAAACACATACGTTATTTATGTATTACCCAAATATTACACTTATATAATATTATTACTTCACTTACGCAATTATTTTTTGCGTCAAAAATTTGGGTCATTACACAATAATCGTTATTGTTCACATTACGTCACGATTGAAACGTACCTGATGAATCGATACAGAATCATGATAACGAATTTGGTGCAACTCGTCTTTAGGAAGTTGCCTTTCTCGTTGTTAAAATTGCTCATGGATCGATAGAAAAGTATAGTCACCAACAGGCCGCTGTGTGTAGAACATCCCGCGTTAAATATCACCGCGTTATCAATAAGTTAAACATCTGTTATCGCTCGTTTTCTTACCTGATAAAAAAGAAAGTGTCCACGGAAAATGTCGCGTTGCTGATGGTTTGGAACATGAAATTCCTCTCGGTGACCGTTCGCAGTGTCTTGTTCTCTGTAAAATGTAATGAGGAAACGATCAATCGCGGGGATTGCTCCGGTGAAAGCGAGCATGTGTAAACCCGGAGGAGAATCTCGAAATTATCGCCAATGAGAAAATCCGATACATTCTATTGCGTCATATTAAATTGCTATCAATTGCATCAAAAGATATTTATAGAAAGTAGAGCGATCTAATTAGCTTGAAATATTGCTAATTGACGATGTAATTTTCTACACTGTTATCTTCTATACTTGGACTCGGTAGACGTTCATTTTAGAGAGAGCTTTACGCGTACGTGTACGTGTGCATGCATACATGAGTGTGTGTATGTGTTTGTAACTCTCGCGGAATTACCGGCAATGGAGAAAACCTGGAGATACGTATGCACCATGACGACCCATCCCAACGAGAACACTCGAAGGCCGTGAAGACAGGTTAGACTATCTTTGGCCGCGGGCTCCGTGCTAATGATCTTACTTCCGTTGACGATGGGACTGAACGCGAGCAAGCACTTCAACCAGAATCCTGAAAAACCGATGATCGTGAGAGTCGGCGCTGAAGAATCTAAGGATATCCGGGCGCACAAAAAGAGACGCCGACAAAAGCATCTCAGATGTATAATACGTCAATGACCTTCGTCGCGTTCTTTCTTCTGAACGGGATTTTCTTTTTGCGAATGCTTCGCGCCCTTCTCGATTAGCTCCTGGCCGTTTTCCTGTCCTATTGAGATCCTGCGATCTTGATTCAGATTCTTGTCCACGTAGTCGTTGGTTTTGTCGTTGTTATTCGACACGCTCGACGACGACTCGACGTCCTTCACGTGATGAAACGTTGTGTATTCGTACACCGTCGCGCAGATCATTAGCACCAATATCGCGCCACCGATAGCTCTAAAATCCAGATAAAAAATAAATTTGACATAATTTATCGATAAGATCCAGAGTGAAAGATACGTTGGAATTCACATATAAAACAGTTACAATTCTCTTTCTATACGCACGCAATAGATTTTATGCGAAAAAAAATTACGGATATAATACAAAGTGTTAATTCTTCTACCGCACTTAAGATAGCTAACTGTTACATTTGCACTCGCTCTAATAGAACTCTATATCGCGTATAAAAGTTAGCGTGCTCTCGGCCGAGACATATCGCATAACACGAGCACATAATTCGAAAGATTAAAGTGGATCGTTTAACGACGGTAGAAACTATTCATCGTCTTTACAGGCGCGTTTAGCTACGGCTTTACACACCTGGCTCATAAACTGGAGACGCAAGAAACTCTATATCCACGCACTTTTGTTTGAGCAGCTGACAATAGTACTGTATTCTATATACTCACCGGCTCATGCATCGCATTGCATTACGGATGCGCGCGGTCATTGCTGCTCACGGTGCAGCAGCAGGAATTCGACAAGTCATGAATACGACTCTGTCATTTAACCGGCTTCATTGACATTCGAGAGACATAAGATTGATTGTGAATCGGCGCGATTTGACAAATCAAACATCACTCGGACATATATTTCCTACATATATTGTATATATATATATATGTATCTATAAAAACGAGGTATAACTTTTTCAATTTCCGGTTGAACGGCTGCACGAGATCGAAGAGCTTAACGTTTCTGCGAAATTAAACTTGGAAAAACTGACCGTACGATTTTTCTCGCAATATCACTTCTCAATTTAATCTTCAGAAATTAATAATACTCTGACTTCGTTAATTAAAAGGCACATGTGCTCTCATTTGAGAATTCATTATTCAATATATGCCAAGAGTACTCTCTCTGAGCTTTACGTAATAAGTACATTGTATAATTCACTACCTAATATAAGATTGATTTTCTCTCTTTACATACAAAACCAATTGTATAATATTATTGAATATATATTTTTTCTAAACATAGATTAAATTATTAAATTTTGATGAAATTCATTATTATCTGTTTTTAATTTGACTTACTGCGTTTTATTAGCATCAGAAAACTAATCTGCAACTTGCAGATCAGCTTAAAAAAAATCATGATAAATCGCGCACGCGATTTTCCATCAATATTCAGTTGATTAATTATGATGTGAATCCACCGATAAAGTTTCGCGATGAAAAATTGATACTTGCTTCATTACGGAATTGTGCCGGATGTGATATCGAGTTTTTTCACGTTAAAGATTAATGCGCGATCGGAAGTCATATAATTGACAGATGTAACGGATTTGTACATGAGATTTTATAATATTTACATATTGTGATTTATATGTACATACAGCAATTTGACGTGCTTTATTAAAGATTATTTCTCGGAAAACTGAGTTGATTATATCTCCGCTGACAACATGCTGACATGAAATTCTTCACAAAAGCATTAAATTGGAAGAAAAAATTTACATGTTTACCGTTATTTCCAAATTTCTGCGCATATGTGGATACTGCAAAATATTTGCAAAAAATTTATTGCACACATATTCTGCTTGCGCACTTACTACCTCACATAATCTGCACCGACTGCAACAAGAACGTACAAAATATCGAGCGGTCAAGCGAACGCGGTAAAGCGGATTTGAACAATTCCGCAAGTTTCAGACCGCTTGGTTATTTTCGGAACTAACGATCGGAGGAATTTCCGCTTTATATCTCCTTGTCGGCTTTAAATTATTATTCTTGTCGCAACCTGAGCAAAGGAAGGAGATCCGCGCGGATTTTCTTTTTTTCCTCCAGCAGCACATCTGTGCGCGAATTAAGCGCGGCTGTCCGCGCGCAAAATACAAGGTTGATAGGTTGCTTTTCTTCTTTTTTTCTGCACATGCAACTCTTATTTTAACAAGCCACTGGTCATGAATCTCAACGAGGAGAAAGAAAAGACGCAAACGGAAGCGAAAAAACAAAAGTTTCGTAAAGAGGAAGTTTTCCCGCGACATTTTCTTCGTCTTACCTTCCTCTTTTTTTTTCGTTCTCTTCTTTCTTCTTTACGTGCCTCGTATTTTCACTATCCCGAGTTAATCCTTTCCAACTAACGTTGTCGTTTACAACTTCCATTCGTTAAATAAACTTTTTTCTCACTTCTTTTGTTGCGAAAATTCTCAAGCGCGTGATAAGATAAATCGCGAGCGTTTATGCAGTTTTGAGAGTTTTACCAAGTATCATCACATCAATTTTGGCGAGTGAGCTAAAAGTAGTTGGCTAATTCATAGCGCATCTAATTCACCTGCTGTCGATCTTACATTCATATCTATACATTTTATATCAAAGCTTCATAATGAAGCTTTATAACGAAGCTTTTGTCGCCGACGGTTAAACGCTATTATGATTTTATCTCGTTTCCTTGTCCTCTTTTTCTCAGTATCTGTTCGTATATCACTCCGCACAAGAGAGAGAAATGTGTATTCACCATGCGGGATTACTCGGCAATTGTGCGCGTGTTGACAATGTGCTGAAAGATTACGTCGCGTTGCAATTCTGCGGTGGTTGCTTTATTACTCCCCGCGAAGTATAATTACACACACACACTCTCTCTCTTTTTCTCTCTCGATGTCGCGTACATTTAAAACAAGCCGGGGGGACAAAAATAGGGAACAATAAGTATTTTTTCGAATATATCGTAACGATAATTTACGTGACACGAGATGTCACATTTATGTGATGACAACATATATATAATCGTCGCATGCGCGAGACGACACACGCGGTTTCCGTAAACAATTTAATCGTCTGGACCCGAACAAATATGACACTCCGGACATGATTTGCATCCGTCGAGAAGCCTGCATTCCGCTGGAATGCATAAGATAGCGCGCGGACACTTTCACGTGTACCGCGAGGCTTTCTATAATCTTGCGTAATGCGTTCGCACAACACGCGTGGTGCGCGCGCGATTCGCGGCGCGCAATTACATGGCCGATACATACATCACACATCGTTTTCTTGAGGGTCAGCTCTTTTCAATTGCAGATGTAGTAAACCAACTTCCTTCCTAATTCCGACGGAATGCGCTTACGTATTCTATTTCCGTTTTATACTGTAACGAGTTATTAAATTTAAAGTTATCGTATTATATTAAAGATGATCCACACGGATTTAAAGTTTCTATTGAAGTTCGCTCAATGAGCGGATTAAGAACTATAATGTAAGGGAGGGCTTTTTGTTTATATTTTACATTCTGAACCGCTCTTAACGTGCGCTTATATATACATATATATGTATACATATATATATATATATCCCTTTGAGATAAACATTTTATGTCAATCTGAGACAGTTTACGAAAACGCAACAGAACGCGGCAGCGCAGACTGAGCAGAATGGAACGCGATCCAGCGGCTAAATTAGATGCTCCGGAGAAAGAAGCGGAAGTTATACAGAAGGAACATCTGGAGGAAGCGGTCGTGATACGTGAGAGAATCGCGCAGATTCATCTGATCTGGGAACAACTGACGCAAATGTTGAAGGAGCGCGACGCCAAACTCGAAGAGACCGGCGACTTGAATCGGTTCCTGCGCGATCTCGATCACTTCAGCATCTGCGTCAGATTCTTGT
>QVNW01001523.1:0-72966 GCA_014825475.1 Pseudomyrmex flavicornis
TTTTTTTTTTTTTTTTTTTTTTTAATTCTATCCCTTTATCGCGTATCCTTGGGGATGTACAATAACACAATATGTATAGAAACCGGCCACACATCGACCGAGCGCGCAACCCCAGCGATAATTAATCGAAACTCGATCACGCTGCATTACTGGCCGTAACGCAGCTGCCAGACGGAATAACAGAGAGCTAACTCGCGGCGGTTGATCACGTCTGTCCGGCAGAATGCAAGATTCAAACGGACAGTAGAACGGTTTAGTCTGCTAATAGAATCAATCCGCAAATGTGAAAAAATGATTGGGACGCACGAAAAAGTACACACTACACGGGCCGTCGCTCAGAATTCAGTTGCCGGTTTTCCTCGTCGCCATTAATTATTCGTTTTGTGGGGTAGTGTGATACCAGTTTAACATCTAAATATATTCGAGCGGATTTCTTTGTTGTTTTTATTTAACGCGTCTGTAAAAAAAAAAAAAAAATCGAGCGATTTGCGCGGATCTTATTTGTCTGCGAAGAAATTCGAAAATTGATGAATACATCTCGGTAAACAACTGTAAGAAACGAGCTGTAAAACGTGCAATAATACGAGTCTAATTAAAAGAACACACAATATTAGCACAGAAGAAATCGCGACGGAAGAAAGTAATTAATTGAAACGAATAATTGTGAAACTTCTTTGCTAGCGGGTTTTGAGAGGGTGTTTCGTTGAAGTAAATTGTTTTCGCGAAGCTTTGCATTTCGTACGGTTGATTTCTCCAGAATGAATAAATTCTAATTTACGACGCGACGGCGCAATGGAATCTTTTGTTAAAACTTGTTTTACATTTGCTCGGAAATTTAAATCAAC
This sequence comes from Pseudomyrmex flavicornis, assembly GCA_014825475.1. Lineage (NCBI taxonomy): Eukaryota > Metazoa > Arthropoda > Insecta > Hymenoptera > Formicidae > Pseudomyrmex > Pseudomyrmex flavicornis. Next base: position 846 of record QVNW01001523.1, read on the forward strand.
AAAATTAGTTTAACAAATTTAGGTTAACAAAATTAGTAGTGATATTGGTACCAGTATTTTCCTGCGTGTCGCGCCCGGCGTCCTCCATTTCTTGATGAGTTCTTTTATGACTGGCCAATCCGAGGATCGCATCAATGCTGTGTCTTGGAGTGCTGCTCGCCGGTTTTGGTAAGACGATGTCCTGACTGTTTTGAGAAGCTGTGTCGACGAGTTGCTGAGAATCCATTGTCGGAAACTCGTTCAGAGAAATAAATTTTTCCCAAAGGGTTTGCTTCGCGTTGTTCTTTTTTTTTTTTTTTTTTGGTTGTAGACACTAGAGCTTAGCGATCACGCGGCACTCACACGTGTCCTTCACCGTGAAGTGCATCTCGACCAAACACAACATCGCGCACTCCTTGAGAAATTCATCAGTTTTGACTAGTGTCTTTTAAACTTGGACACACGGCATTTAAAGTGTTTATGTGTCTAAAGATTTGAAATTCTTATAAGATTGCTAGAAGGAAAAGTTAACTCTGGCTGGTGTCCATCAATTAACGAGATCATGTCAGCGCATAATTGAATCTAGACGTATTGCTGTCTAACGTTCGATCTATCTCGCGCAAATTGAACAAAACTCGTTCAATACGCAAAATTAAGGAATAAATCCTCGTAGTCACTTATCACCTCTTCACAAATCATAGTACGAATCATGACACTCTTATGGGGATTATCCTGTTGACACGAAACCGATCTGTCTCTTCTAACATTATTAGTCAACAATAAGAGAGAGATGGATTCTGCTTCATTAGAATTTTCCTAGAAATTCACCACTGATTTCAATCAATTCCCGAAAACGGAAAGTGCGTTGGGTTTTTTTTTTTACTATCGTCTGTTATCACATCGATTATTGTCCCGAGCCCTCAACGATTCTTGAAGTAATCCGCGACAAGCTCCTACTCAATCCGGGAAAAGTAAACTCGCCTACGGAAGGGAATCTTCTTCGATTCTTTGACGAGAACGTACCGAGAGAGACTTTGTTCCCGCTCATTCACTTTCGCAAGCGCCAGATGGCTAGATGGATAGAATCTCTCTCGTTAAGACCGAAGCTCTTGAGCGTGCGTCGTGTCAACGAGGACTAGCCGGTCGTCGTCTAACGGGGTGGCCTTTGTTGCAGCTGTACACAACTACTCCCAGAGAGACTCACTCTTCGATGAAAGAGGTGGTCCGGGCCACGAGCCGCGCGAAGGCGTGGCTCGGCTCGACGAATCGACGAGGCCGCTCGTCGGGTTCGCCACCAATCGGGACGCGAATTCGGGAAGATGGCGAGATCAGTGGTGCTCAATCGCCGAGTTCAGGGGTAATCCTCACTTCACAGTATGAGGTAGCCGCAGGGATTGCGGAGGGTGGACGGGCGCCCATGACGTCTCGACCCCACCAACGTGTACGTGTGAGCAGCGTGGTGGTGTTCGCGCCAGGATGCTTGTGAGCGTTACGTACATGTACAAGAAAGACGAGCACACGGGGGCGAGAGTGAGCTCGCGCGCACCGCGAAGGGGTGGTTCACCTAAACAGAGGCGGATGGTACACACACGCGGCCGGAGTGGGTTGATTCTTGCGGCGGATTCTGGCATCCCCTGTAATTGCCAGAAATGAGGTAAAGCTTACCGCTTACGCCAAACCTCCTACGCTTCTGAATGCCCCGCAGATTCGCGAGACCTTACGCGCTGCTGTTGTCGCGACGCATCTGTGCATCAACTCGACATTAAGATAGAGTTTGACAGCGACCACGAGAAAGTTTTGACTTTTTTTTTTTTTTTTTATCAAAACACAATTAGCGCGAGACACATTTTGTCACGTTTATAATAACGAGGATTCATCGAATTTAGTGAAAAGTTGGCGTGTCGTAAGAAGAAAAATTGTATTTTTGCATTTGTACAACGACTTTTTCGACAAAGAAGTATTCGTTTCGCAAACAGGTTATTGCTGCGCCAGATTGACGAATGAAAATATTATTTCTGCGTGAATCTCGTTTGCGAAATTTAGTGCAATACAATAAAATAAAGCCTTGGTTGCTTTATTGGCTATGTGTAGCTGAATTGTTGGTGTATTTACGTAATATCAATTTGATGATCGCGTATGTATATTATAGCATTGTGTAAACACGCGTACGTGCCAACCCCTCGATCGCGCAAACATTATAAATTGAAATAAATTGTCTCATTCCCGATTTATAAAAACAAAAATATCATGTTTGTAGATTCGCAATAACTGTCAGAGTTAATAGTGCTCTTCGAGCTTACAATATGCAGTATATAGCAATTACATCACTTACAAAATATGCTACCGTAAATACTTCTTGCATCATGCACGCGCATACGTGAATGTCGGTGTGAAAATCGTCCGTACAATAAGACGGCAATTTATTTCGATGAAAAAACAGTTTTACAACGTTTTTTCGGTGAATTTTTTTTTTTCACTGTTGTATTTCCTTCCGCAAACCCCCAAAATTAGCTTGGCGACAAAGAGACGAGAAGTGGACGTTTTCCGGTTACCAGAATGGCGGATCCGGGTTGGAAATTGTTTCTTTTTTCGCCGGCGCGCCGGCCGAAAACCGTGCGCACAAAACGAATCCCCGTTTCCCATTCCACGTTCGATTCCGCGTATCGTCGTTACCATTTGGCGTTTTAGCCCGGGGGGAAGTGTACGCCCACAAAACCGCGCCACAAAAGATATCCGCCTGTAGCGAAACAGTAGCTACTCAAAATCGATCCGACTAAATCCAGGCAAATTATACGTTGCGGGCGAGAGAGCTCACGTTCTTCCGTTATAGAAAAGACCCACTCGCTCCGCGCCGAAAATGCGCCACCATTGTAATCCGATTGCGCGATACACGTATTGCACCTCGCGGAAAAGAAAAAAAAAAACAATTCACATTCGTCGCGAGGATGAATCACAATGGAAAAGCAGTACATGTGCTGACATTGCGTATTAATTACAATTTACACATCTGCGTACGTGTGATGATGTGTGCATATACACAAAGCGCAGCTGAGATAATAAAAAAAATCCGAAAGTAAAAGAAGTTAACGAAATTTTATACATCTCAACATTATTAAAAATTCTTTATACTTTTTTTTGTAATACAATTCTTTTCTTATTTTTGTTTTAACCGTTTCTGCAGATAGAAGAAATGGGAAGACGAGAATCATTATTCAATTCAATTAATTGTAACAATGCCAATGGCGTTTACGAAGATCGTACACAAAAGTGTGTTTTTCGAGCGTGTGTAACGTGCACGCGCACACGCGAGTATGCCGCGAAACAATTTCGACACAACGCCATTTTCATCGGCGTTCAATCTCCGCTACGAATCTATCTCGCGGCCCCCGTGGGACCCGGAGCGAGCGAGCGAGGAAAGCTTTTTAGGTCCCGCAGTAATCAGATCACGAGTTGCATTTAACCGGATCCCACTTACTACGATAAATATCTAACGGGTGGGATCGACGCGAGAGGTAAATCGGCGCGTTTTGTCCCGATCTCTATTCGCTTTCCCGAGGCACTTAGCTCCAGTTTTAGCTAATTTCTCAGACAGTGATCTTTCTCTCAGTGAATTCTTAAGAGGTTTTGAAGTAAAGCCAGGTAGCCGCGCTGTCCGTTAAACGTTTCAACTTAACAGGGAAGCTGACAGCTGACTAACGATTTTTTTAAAAGAAACGGGAGCTACGATGGTTGACGTGTATAATTTCGTGTTATGGAGAGATGTGAGAATGACTTTTAATTATTAAAATGAATTATAAAAGGTGTTCTTCGGTTTCGATAAGGGATCCAATTTTTATGTGTTGGTAAAAAATTAATTAATAAAATTCTATTTTAATAAAATATATACTTATTGTTATATAAAATATATATTTATTGTTATATATAAAATATATATTTATTATTAATTTTTTATAGATAAAAAAGATATTAAAGTATTCGAAAATATAAAAATATGTAGCAAAAACTTTTAGAGATTACTTTTAGAGATTTTAACAGAGTTAATAGTTTATATTAAGAGAATGTTATAGCGCGCGTTTGTGTGTGTAAATGCATACTCTGCACTTTTCAGAACATAAAGTGAATTCGATATACCACCTCAACGCGACGTTTTCAAACTGTATAAACTCTCTATTCTTCCTCCATCACTCGAGGTCCATCGAAAGCGGATCGGCCCGAAATTACCGTAAATTCGGCTTCTGTGTGTTCAGATTTTTCTATTTGAATTCTCCGCGACATGTCATTGTGGCGCGTTTTCTTATAGATCCATCATCGGTTTTCTATCGGTCGTTCACAATGGCACGTGTGCGTTCTCGGCCGTCGAAAGGAGCATCGCCGGGATCTCAAATGCTTCTTCGACAACGTGCCGTTTGCAAATCTGACGCGAGCGCCCAAATCGACGAGCCACAAAGAGACGGCCGCTCTACCGTGCCCCATTCTTGAGTTGCCTCGCGAGAGTGCAGCTGGCCCCACACACGGGTCCGCGATGACCAAGATAAGTCTAATTTCGTTTTCGGTGGCCCGGGCTTGAAAATCCGCTACAAATTTTCTCTTCTGAATCTCGTCTTCTCCCCACCCTCTTCGTTCTCTCTTGAGACTCGTCTCTCGAGGTGCGAATTGAGACGAAGCGTGGAAATAAAGGACAATCCCGTTTTTCTCGAGAGTGAGTCTCTCACCGCGGGATCTTACTGATTCGTCACGAAAAAGCTTGTTTGGGGTGCGCGGTAGCCGTTTCCGCGTTTTAGCTGTTTTCGCTTCCATTGTAAAGGCGGTCGGACGGATTTCACGACAGGTTTTTGAGAAAACTCACAGCGGGTGGCGCTCTTTGAGGTCGGATCGGAGGATTTCTATTCGCCTAATCCGTTGCGCACAATGAGTGCACAAGTGAGAACATCGTATGAAGATTCTCCACGTTTTGGCTCGTGCAGTCTCGCACGAGAGAGGGGAAGACGAACGACGGGACCTTCAAGATGATGACGAGACTAAAACAGAAAGTTTGTACGAAATTTTCGAAACAAACTGAGAATTACAAAATAATTGACTCGTATGTTAACGCAAAAATTAAACAATAAAAACAAGTTTGATATCTTCTCCGCGAGTAAATCAAGTACTTGGAGAAAGCAAGTTGGCGTTCGATCATTCGAGGTTTTATATTGACACGAGAAAAAATTTCGGCGGTTCTGTTTCACTTAAAGAGCAAAGTGTAAAACATCACGGTGCGGCAGAAGCAGCAGCACATCCTCAGGCACGATGAGAACCGCTGGGACTGCATATCCAGAGAGCAAATTACGTTTGCAGCCCACAGGACAGAGTAGCGCATCTCTCTGTTCCTCTCTTGCAGTGCACATTTGCTCTGTCCGACCTCCACTTTCCCCTCTCCTCTTTCTCTCTCTCTCTCTCTCTCCCTCTCTTTCTCTTTCTCTCTGTTTAACTTTGCTTGCTCTGCTTTCCTCTTGCCGCTTTTCATCCGACCCCAGCTCTTCCTCTTTCTTCGTCTCTCTTCTCACTTTCATCAACCGTCTCGCTCTGACTAGTTTCCTCCCGCTCTTCCTCCGGCGGCTCCGCCGTGGTACTCCAGCTTAATTAACTGTGTATACACTGCAGTCAACTCCTACCGTTGTCTTGCTCCCGCCAATTGGAGCTCGGGCCCCGAGTCCTCTCGTGCCTCCACACGCCCGCAACGCCGACACACGCCGGGGGTATCCTCCGTTTAATTCTCGCGGCATGATTTCATCAAGTCAACCATCTCTGTGCCGTCTCGTTCTCTCGCTCCTTCTCTATCTCTTCTCTCCTTCTCTCTGTCTCTCTCTCTCTCTCTCTCTTTTTCTCTCTATCCTTTCTCTCTCTGTCTCCTTTCTCTTCGTATCTCACACTCGCGCAGTAACTTCTCATTTTAGAACCTCACGGCCTTCGCCGCCGTGACGAAGATTATCGTTATCATAACGAGATAATCCAATGTGCAATTTCAGTGTCGATTATTGTACATTTTATCAGCTCGCACGTGAATTAATATCTGCGACGCGTACAACAGTTGCAAGAGCAAACTGTCTACCCGGTTCTTGTGTATAAATGCAATTGCACACGTGTGTGTACATATATTGTCATTTATGGTTTTAGATTAACACAAGAGAGAGAGAGAGAGAGAGATAATAGACTCATAAGTGAGACGAAGTGTTTGAATTTTCCAGTGAACGCGAGATGTGAATTGAAATCGCGAAATTCATTGAATAAAGCCTCTACATTTCTCATTAGGATCTGTCTGTATAGATCAAAGCCTCATTATTTCCAATTAAACAGCGGCGGATTTACGGATAAGCGGTCTAAAGCGGTTTCCACCGAATTGCTTCTCGAATCGTCAGAATCGATTCTTATTTGTTTCCGAAAGTTTTTCGAAGTATTTTGACAGGAAAAGAATTTTCGTAAAAAAAAAACGAAACAACACACAAAAAGTCTTATAAATAACAAATCTTTCTTTGATTTCTCCGTGTACGCGCACGTACTTGTAACACGCGTGCTCTGATTTTTACGAGATGTATTTTCTTTCGGGGCGCATTGCAGGCGAAAGAGATTCGAATAAGCATAAATTTGCGAGTTTTTCAAACTCGCCCTGAGTGTGAGAAAACAGTCCTGATGTCGCGAACGAGTCACGACATACGTGGACAAGCTAGTTCGACGCGCTCGGCACCAAACTACGAAAGCGACGCAAAATAAACCGGCGTTAAACGACGTGGAAGCCAACCACCGCGTTGCTTCTGCGCTATGCCATCCCTGACGCTCCATGAAAGCGCGGTGAAATCTCTTCGACGCCGGCGTCGCTCGCCCACCTCTTCCTCTCCCCCCGGACCGACCCTCGTCGTTTCGTCGCGATGTGAAGACATGGAGGACGCTCGCGCGGGAACGGGAGAGAGGACGATTTGGCGTGTACAAAAAGCACAAAATTAAATTTCGCTCCCCTCGCGCACGCAATATACGAGCCTTGGTTATACAACGGCTTGGATGGGGAACGTGAGGTCTCTCCTCTCCAATAGCGTTTAGCGGTACGTTAACTATCATTCGGTCTCGCCCTGGGGCCAATTCGCTAACCCGTGTTTACCGATGCCCAGGGCGCTGTTAAATAAACTACGGGGACCGTGGACCCGGGGGTCAGGCAGCCGTAAGCGCGATTAAAAGCGTAGTCAAGAGACACGCGGGCGTCGAGAGAAAGTAATACTCCGGAGTCGAAGGCTTCGGAGGAATAATCGGGAGTTCGATCGATGAGCGAAGAAGTTTGTCACAAGTTTTGTTCACTTAAGACTCTCGGAATTGCCGCACTATGTTCAGACTCGATCTTCGAAACGCTCGGTGATTTATTTAAGGAAATAGAATAGCTTAAATATTGCAAAGATTAAAAAAAAGAAACTGTAAGAATATGAAAAAGAGGCAGCAATAAAGTGTTGTTGGACACAGAGAGAGATCAACGCGTGCGTAACACGTTATCAGATTTAAAATCGATTACGACGAGCCTTTATCGTAAAATCGGATCGCTGCAGATGGACATGCCCTTTGCTTCCTGCTGTGTGCATATGCCCAGGATACATGGCAGAACTAGGTGAGGCGTGCGTTGGAAGTTGCGACGTATTTATCTCTGTTGGATACCTTTGTAGCCGATACGAGAGTACCCTTTCGGGCCATGTGTTCCGTTTACTCACTCTCCTTTCGTTTTCTCTTTAGCCGCAGACGTTGCTAATAGCAGTACTAATAACTAGAGCGCGTAAGTTAAGAGATATTAAATCTTTCTATCGCACAGCTTGCGACAGAAAGATCGTATTTCACGATAAGAACCGAGAGTTTTCTGTTATAATTTGTGCCACATATTAATATAAAATGCACATCGATATTTAAATAAAGATAACAGGTGATTGTTTTCTTGTCTTTTTCTTGAAAAAAAAAAAAAAAACGACAAACATTGTTCTCTGATACAAATACGTGCCGCACTCTGCAAATGTACTGATCAATGATGTTAGAGAAAAAGAACAAAACCGCGTTTCTCTGTTCCAAAACAACTTTTCTCCTCTCTCAATCAAGTGCGAAAACTTTATAGTCACAGTAGTCGGCCACATTTCGCTTTACGATCCTCATTTTTCCCTTTTTTGGCACCGTCGTCGCTGTGAGAACTCCGCGCTGAAATTTCTTATCTGGGATACGTGGTACATGGCTGACTGAAGCCCCGGCGTCGTTGTGTATCGGGATTCGCGAAAGGCGCCGCTGTAAGACGAAGCAAGACGAACGAGCGAGCAAGCGAGCGCCCTACGCCAGCCATGTTTGCGGGTTTATAAATTGGGTTCGGCGCTGGGGATTTTTCTATTAGGACAAAATTGGTTCTTTCAACCGCCACCAGAGCGGTCGGCCCTCTCCCGATCCCTCCCTTTCCATCGATCCACGCTCTTCCACACTCGCCGCGACTCGTCGATCCTTTCCTCTCTTTTCTACCCCTCTTCCTCCTCCTCCTTTTCGTCTCTCTTTCCCGATCCCCGAGCACTTCCATCTTCGTTTTCCCTGTCACGTCCTCTTCATCCCTTTTGCGCGACCGAGAGAGGCCAGAGGATGATGGGTGATTTGCCAGGGGCTGCTGCACCGGTCCGGGAGGAGGGAGAAGACTCACGCGGGAGGGCAGGACGTGCTTCGGGGGAGGGATGCTCGTGGCAGCTCTCAAAAGTCGATATTTCCGTCACCGGTGTTATCGGTGTTTCCTACATTCTGTGTCCAGCGTCACCATAAACGAGGTTACCGATCAAAGTGGCGCCGCGGCGACGTCGTCGCCGTGGCGTCGTCCTCTCTTAGGTGCGCGCAAATGTGTTGTTGTACGGCGGCCGATCTCGTTCGTCGGAATTGGGGATAACACGGGCGCATGGATTGCGTTATCTAACGTTTATGTTATCAAAACGTCTAATTGTTATCGTTTCACGTTTTTGATATATATCGGAATGTTTGTAAAGAGATTTGTGCCATCGCGCACACTATATGTTGGAGATTCGTTGAATTATGATCGATATATTTTATATAAAATCATAAAAGAGAGTTGATTCGTACGATATCGAGATTTTATTTACTGCTAAGATCAAATATTTGTACTTTTGAGTAGTTATTTCACAACAAATTGCTTTCTTTTCGAATGTGTGTACGTATATATGTGCATAATCGTTATACGTATGCGAGAAGTAAAAAAAAGAAATAATACAAAAATTTTTTAATGCAAAACACAAGCTGTCATTTTATGTAATTACGTGCACACGCGATCTTGTCGGATCTTGTCTCGGTGCAAAGAAATTTCAGAATCTCAACAGCTTAACAACGTGTCTCGTTAATTTCGTCGCTCGCACTTAGCGCGAGCGTGGCTCTTTCAATAAGAAAATTTAATTAACTACGCACTCCGCCCGGATAGAAATTAATTAGATCTCGCCCGTACGATTAATGGGACGCGATTGTTCGCGATACTCGAGCGCTTAAGTGACGCTTGCCACTATCTTTTTCTATCCTTTTCGCTCGTCCCGGCGGCTCTAATTAGCCGTCGCCATTTTTCCATCGGGCGGCCCATTATCGGCATTGAGGCAAGAGCGGGGCAAGCCGGAATAGAAGTTTAATGAAGTTTACCGCGGCAACGAGATGATTTCACGAATACCCCCGAAATGGGAACACACCCATTTCGCAATGTCATAAACCCGATGTGACGCGCAACGACGGCCGAATCGACCGCATTTATCTCCGTAATCGGTAAAACGATTGGCGGGTCTCCGCGTAAATCACGCTCGTGTTTTCTCGAAACGATTCTTCCCAGGTAGCATTTTGCGAGCGGGATAATAACGATTCCGGGGTAATAGCGGTCGTCGCGATTCCATTTGTTTCTCGTCACGAAATTTGCGTTTCGCATTTTATCACACCTACGCTACGGCGTTTCGCTTATCCGCAAATTTTACATAATTCTCTCTCTCGCGCGCGCGTACCTCCCTTTTTTACGCGGGAATATTCTATTAGCTCGTATTATTATCATTTTATGCGCGCATTAACTTGCTACTTAACACACACGCACGTAATATAACATAACATTACATGTTTCTTCACGTGAGAAAAATAAATGCACGATAAACATGTTGTTGTATAGAAAAAGAAAAACAAATGAATATACGCACACGTATACATATAGTCTCCGTTTATTAAAAGGAGCATTTGTAATACGCTTGTAACTCGATAAGCTCCCGTAAACTCGAAAAGTTAGATTACCGGTTTCTCCGCGTCTCCGGATGTCCACGTTGCCAGCCTTTGTCCTCAAACAGAGCGAGCGTAATGCGCGCGATATGCGACAGGCAGACTAAACGAAAACGAACGATTGCGAGCTCTCCCAGGGTGAAATTATTCGATTTGTCGCGACAGCGCAGCACGAGATGTACGTATATACGCGCGCGGTATGTACGCACGCGTTTTCCACGTTGACGGGCGAAGGGCCGTTGTAAGAGGGCGACGCGGCTTGGTCATTTGGCTTGACTTCATAAGTCATTAGAATCAGCCCCGAATTGAGTCGTTTGTAGCAAAACACCCAGTACTCGGAGTTGCATGTGCGTACAGGGTGTCACGCGGATAACTGCCGTCTAAATTTCTATCGCAAGTTTTGGAAATGCAATTGAAACAATATAATTTTTCGATCTTCAGATATTTGTTCTGCGTAATTTGAGATTCGCAAAATAATAATTTATATGTGAGATAATAAAAAGCATGTAGAAAAATTATTCGCCTGCGATCCTCGAGAGTAAGTTTGCAATTACTCATTTTTAAAGTAACTCGCGAGTTAAGAAATATCGATGTTTCGACAGTTAATTTGGGGAAACATTGCACTGCAAACTGCTCAGAGAAATTTATATCAAAAATATTGTTTGCGAAGATTCTGGGACACCTTGTATAACCGGCGAACTTTTGGGCGGGAGGGGAGAACGCAGGGCGCGCCTAACCAAATTACATCAATCCCATTTCACATCGTTTTGACATGGCAATTGAATTGAGTCTCGCGCAACTGTTGTGTTTTTGGTCGCGCGGAGAAGAGACTTCGAGAATGACGGGGAAGTTGTTGGAACAAGAGAAAGTGAAGCAAGTAGTAAACACGTGGTACGACGGATTTCGTCAACGAGATGTAACTAATAACCAAGTGTAATATACCGCTATATTCAACAAATTGTCGATAAAAATTTACACAAAATATAATTTCGACGCTTTGCAAGAGTCTGTTCTTTATGTTATTATCAAGTTCGGAAGGTTTGTATACCACAAATTCAACAACAAAAAATGTCTTAATACATATTGCGGCATTTCATAGTATAGCAACGACTCTAAATAGCGCGCATCCTTCCTTCCTTCCTTCCCTTTTTCTTTCCGTCGCACCCTCGGCAGGAAACGACGAATAACAACGTGCGAGGGCGAATGGTATTCGAGTATTTCAACCCCCGGGGTTTCCCGGACCGCCGCGGAAGGGCGGCCGCTTTGGTGGATAATGGTGGCGCAAGGCAAGTACCTTAACTTTTCCTTATCGAAAATAAGTCGTTAGCCGGCCTTTCATCTTTAAACGAGTTTTCGCGGCGCGCTGAGTTTTTACCCGGCTCGAATCCCTCCCCGCCTCTCTCTCTCTCTCTCTCTCTCTCTCTCTTCTCATGCCTGGTTCTTCAGTGTGCAGCCCTCTTGTCGGCACTTTCGCGCACGTTGCCTCGGTTTAAGGGATTTTTCAATTTCGCCACGGCAAGCTAATTTAATTTCTGGCTGCGGCCTGCGCGCCGTAAAGAGGCGGTTATTATACGCGACGTTTGCTACGGGGCCGGGCGGCGATTGTTTTTGTTTCTTTTTTTTTTTTTTTTTTTTTTTTGTAAACCTTTCCGCGGATGAGTGGTTAACGTAAATTTTCTACCCGAGAGAATTTAATTTTAATGACGGGTTGGGGCGGTTTAAATAATGCACCGATGCCATTTGGTCAAGCAAGAGGGAAAGTGCTACTGAATAATTATTTTTCTCGTTGTCTCTCCTCTTTCTCGAATTCATCATCAATTATCCCAATGACAAAAATGAAATAATATAGAATTAAAATATAATAATATAGAAATAATATAGAATTAAAATATAATAATAAAAGAAACATATAGTATTGTGACGACTATACATATAATTTCATCGGTGACTGATGAATATTCATGACGATAATGAGAAAAACATTTTTTACATTGCTATCAGATAAATTAGCGCACATTACATTAAGCCGCTATTGACAAATGGCGGGTTTTCGTCGATTGTCGATTCTCTGAAAGAAAACTATTCGTCTTCTGAGAGAACATCGAGTTCGGGAGTAAGCAGGGTGCTTACGGGAACGCGTCGCCTCATTGTTACCGTCGGTTACTATACAGGGGAAGCGAGAAGTAACGGTCCCCCTTTTCTTGCCTCGTTGTTGGTCTCCCGTTTGGTGATGGTGTGGCTTAGAAGAGCACAATGCTGTAAAACCGCCGGCAATCCGCTTACAAAGTGACATCTTTACGCAATTACTAGTAATTGGTTGCTAGTCGTGCTAAATCCTCGTAAACCTAATTAGGATAAAGAATGCAATCGGAGATGTTTCCAAGGGAGGGAAACTCTCGGTTTCCTCTCTCGACGTCTCGTGAGATAAATTTGCGTAAATCGCGTAAAAATGAGTAAAACTGACTGAATGAGCGTAAGAATCTGAAAAGCTAGAGACACGTACAATTGCGAAGCGGATAAAAATTTTACATGAAGATTCTGCGCACGTGACGCTGCAATTTTATAATTACACAAATGTATACACACACACACATACACGGACACATGTATTTACTATCATGCTGGAAATGGGAGATTTGGGATAAATTAGTGTGTTTCACTCCCATCGCGTATATTTAATATTGTTTTGCCGATGTGAACAAGCGCGTCATTTAAATTACGCTTTCAACGTTGTGATCATTTGAAGTCGTAATCTCGTAATTCCGAGGAAACGAAAACGCAATCGATTTACGCTACGGACGTGATAATTGCGTTATCGAAATCGAGTAATAATCAAATGAAAGCATTTCGCCCCGGCCCAGATGAGCGTCTTAACGAAGTTCATCCGAATTATCAGCAATTATCGGGCCTTCAGTGTAATTCCGTTAGCGACACTGAAGTTGAAAAAGGCGCGTCGCTAAAAGCGTTCCCGCTAAAGGTCAAATCAAATTGCTGAACTGCCAACAGAAATCATTTCGAACGCAATTACACAACTTATTAAGAAAGACATCGAAATCTCTCGTTATCGCGTGAAGATTGCGATTGTGAAAATTAAAAGATACGTCTTAATTTTATCATGAAACACGCAAAATTTAAATTACTAATATAAACTTTAGTATGCAACATCGATTGATATAATTTAAAAAATAGTCACATGTACATTTTCTAATGTTCGATCTTACAAAAATTCGAACAGTTGGAATGCAATAAAACAATAATGCAATTTGGCAAGGAAGCATTTTGAAAAGAAAATTTGAAGATAAGATGAAGACTCGTGTCGATGATTCGATCGAGTAAGAAATCTCGCCTACGAAAAGTTTCACGCGAGCTCCCCTCCGAGCTAGTGAGAAAATTACCTTCCTCCGTTTTCTTTTCTCCCTTCGACTTACAACGAACGGCGTTATGGCCGAATTGTCACTTACACGCCGACTTCGAAAGAGATAGAGAGAAAACGAGGGCGGAGGAGCACGAGCGCTGGATTCGGTGGTGAAAGGAGAGAGATGAGGGGGTGCGTAGGAGGAAATCTAACCTACGAAAGTACACATGTTGTTACATGTTGTTCGGGAAAGTACTCCGCGTGGCGCGGAGGGTCTTTTTCTGTGGCGGCTTACACGGTAAGCGCGCCACAGACCAGGGAAAACGTCTTTTACTCCTCGAAAACGCGACGTGTGGCGACAATTCCATTGTGCATTTCATTCGGTCGGCCGCTTTGAGATACAAGCACGCACACCCTTTGTCCTGGAGCAGCGCGGGGATAAAAGAAAGGCAAGAAGCGGCAGGGAAGAAGCGGGGTGGGAAGGAGAAGGGAAATTTTGTATGGGTGCTCGGGAGAGGATTACTAGAGGTGAAAAAGTATTTTGACACCCCGTATAATGGGCCGGCCACGGGGTGCACCCAATTAGGTATCGTTGGGGCGTGAACGGGAGCGACGGGCATGAAAAAAAAAAAAAAAGATACAAAACTGTCTTGCAAGTGGTTTCTCGCGGAATCAATGGTCGTGAAGTTTGGCCTAATGTATATATAACGTGTGCTTGCAAGGATACGGATCTTCGGCTCGGACGGTTCTTCAAGGAAGATGAGAAGAGCTTCTACGCGATTTCATGTTTCTTTGAAACTCGGTTTTGTTCCTTCGGTAAGGAGGAGGCTCTCGGAGAAAAACGAGTCTCTCCCAAGTCTCACATAATGGCAGTATATCGACGCAACGCGTCTTACTTCGTCTAACGAAATAAAATAATTTTTTCTGAACATACGTAAAACACATATATTGTTACAATATGTAGTCGAATGATGTGAGACCTCATTAAAAAGAAAAGAACTCAATGAACGTAAAATTGCGATAAACTCGACCTTTTGCTCGCAAATCCTACCGATAATTTCACCTCATCCGGAAATTTCCCCGCTTCGTGTAAGACGTAAGCCTTGCCGATCAGGCGAGCTCCACATCCGTCCGCGAGCGGGAAAATAATGAAATTTCAGGATAACCGGTAGGCAATTCATAGTCGCTGAATGGCTTCTATTAACGGTAACGACAGTCGAAGGCGCCGAGAGACCACCGAGAAATTCTACGAAGGCAATCTCCCGTGAGGAGATGGGCCGTTTTTTCTCGCCGCCCTCGTTCCCGCCGTCGTTGCCGCCGTCGCTTGATTCTCGTCTCTGCTTTACCACAGAGCGCGATGATCTATTTCCTATCGAACTCGGTCCTTTTTTCGCCCCGAGAGAACTAACTAATGTCGCGATATCTCGCCCGACCCCGTTAATTCGTCTCCGTCGTTCTTCTCCTCCGTTTCACCTGTGGAGTCCGAGAGCCTATGGTGACAGGCGGAACCGACGGGCGCGGCAGGGGTGGCGAAGGGGTGATTTTAGGTCGGCTAATGTCGTTTCGCTTTTAATGAACTTCTCCGTTCGTTAAGTACGTTTCTCCATCTCCGACTTGCGCTACCCCGCGGAGCGCAACCTCTTCGTCGGAGGTGGAAGAGAGAGAGAGAGAGAGAGAGACATTTTCTACTTACGCTCGTGTGATCGTTCTTCTACGCGTCTGTCCGTTCGTCTTTCAACCGGAACTTCACGCTTTCTCGTATCGCTCACACGCGTCATTTGTAGAATAGAAAACATGTACATACGTATAATTTATATTTTTTATATAATTCTCTTCGTATTGCAGTTGCTATAAGTCTTAATAGACACGGAGCGCGTTACATTCAACGTTAAAAATATTTGCGCGCATACAATATTGCAATAATCAAAGCTCGTACGTACAAGTTTAAGCGCAAGAACTCAAAATTGTCTGATAATTTGATATTTTTTAAATCATTTTAAAGACTGTCTTGATTATTTTTTTTTTTTTTTTGATAAATATTATTTTAAAGGTTTGTAGACTACTATTTTTTACCAATTTGTTTAGCGGTCGCATTACGTGTTCCGTAACTAAAGATGAAAGAGCTCAAATTTGAGTATAATCTAATATCATATGACTATATCACATGAGTATCATCAAAGTTTTCTTACAACGCTTCATGTTATTATATACAGATGTCGTTAGCATGAAGAGATACTATTTTCTAAAAAAAAAACAGTTGAACAAACATGTTCTTAATGTATCTGTAATTTCTATTTCAATTACAAAATTTCTTGAAAAAACTACACACACAAAATTTACAATTTAAATAAAATGTTAAATATTCTGACATTTTTTTAAATATTTAAAATGCAACTGTTTTCTAAAAAGAAAAGTTTAAGTATTTACTGAACATAGTTAAAAATGTATACATTATAAAAATAAAGAACATAAATAAATAAAAAATATTGTGGATTTACATAAATATGATAAAATTATTACGTGGATATATAACGTGTGCAATGCACACTTGCAATTTGTTTCTTTATAATTACAACGAAGAACTTTTGTTGCATCTCTCTCTCTCTCTCTCTCTCTCGGGATATATTAATCTACACCACAATATTATTCTCCGAGCATCGATTAACTATGTCACAAACTATGTACTTACCTTGTCATTATAGGCATGCCAGCTTGTCGCTTATACGAAATGACTTTGGATAACCTTTGAGCACCCGTGTATTAATAATCCCTTCTTGCGCATTAATTTTTGTTGTACTCTATAGCATTATTTAGTTCATGTCGATAATATATGAATACAAATGATTTAAAACAGTTGCCCTTTTAATGATACATAAAAAAATGCAAATAAAACGCATGAATAATGAAAATATTATAATCACGTATCGTTGGATAAATAATTGTATAGTTGTAACACAGATAAGCACGATGACAAGAGACTATTTTAAAATATGTAAAACACGCTGCGTAGCAGCGATTTTAGATTAAAATTACTTTCGTCACACAACTAATTCGAGTGTGTATACATTGTCTTTAAAATAGGATAATATTGAAAAAGTATGACAGAGTCTTTCTCTAAAGTGAGTTTTAAACAAAGTGTAATCGGGACTTAACTTTATCGTTTAGATCTACGATTCGATTACATAGAGACTGATCCAAAATCAATGATTCTTGAGATTAACACTTACAGAAGAGCATTTATTTTCAGATCAAAGAACTCTCCACTTCTCGAATTGAAAAAATTCGAGAATGTCAGAAAATTAGAGCGATTGTTTGGAAGTAGATCTCTACTATGTATTATTAATTTATACTTATTGATCCACATTATTATTACACAGTTGAAGAAAAACTAATTTCGACACAGAACTGTATATTTTTGCAGCAATTTTCACTCGCTTTTAAATCATATCGAGTTTGAAATTTATATTCCCAGTTTTTTGCAATAAAATTATTTTATTAGGTTTTATCACATTTGACAAAAGTGTTTCACAGATGACGAAAAAAACTTTTGCTCGTGAACTGTAATCTCAATCTTTACGTAATTATTTTTCTCACGAGCGCGGATACAAAATTTTGTACGTAAGCGTAAAAGCATGATAATACTATCGTTTCATACATATAGTTCCTCTCTTCAGTATCGAAAGGGGCTTGGTGATGTGACAGAATTAAGTCTGCACATCGTCGCGAGAAGCAACAAGAATAATTCAAAACATTATTTATAAAATATTAATAATGAACTTATGTTTAAATGTCGGCGTTCTTGTGGACAAGATTCTAGAAAAGAATATGATAACCCGCGATAAAAGCAACTTATTATTCCGGTACTATCAGCACTGACGTATTCAACAAAGGCAGATCGCGGTGCGAGAAAAATCACTTTATCGCGTTCATCGTCCAAACATCGTGTAAACACGCGAGTTGAGCTACAATCTTTTTCAATTGTTAACCTAACAAGTCGTAAAAAATATAATTTAATAAGTTGTCGTCGAAATTATCTACGCGGAGTCGCGAAGCAAATATCGAGCACGAGTTTGAATCTGAAACGAATTAGAAAATCTGTGTTACACTGTCTGTAAAGCGACTACGTGACAGATTACATGACGGGCTACGTGACAGACAACGTGAAGATTTGGAATATATGTAACAAAATACATGCAGGATTAAGAGCTATTTCTAAAAACAAAAACAGTTACTAATGGACCGTATTCGATTCGAATACGGTTTTCATCAATACAATAATGTTATCTAAAACGTGTCATATACAATGCAGGCGTCTTTGAAAACAAGTAGCAGTGTTACGCAAAGAGTTACGCAAGTGAATTGATATAGATATTTTTATAGAATATTTTCTAAAGCGTGAAATCATCTTAAATTAAATTCTATCGACTCACACATTTCGTTTCAACAAAAACAATCATTATCAATCGCTTTTATCTGAAATTATCTTGATACTTCGAAATAAAAAACAAACTTCTGCAGAAAAATGTAGGTGTATCGAACATTAAAAATTAGACAGTGCTTTATTCCTTGAGAGTTTTACACTCTTCCGAAAACATAATATTTTTCTGCGGAATTACATCATACTGTTTGCGCACAAAAATCAAACCGATCGATTTTTACGGAAGTATATATATATATATAACGGATCGAAAGTATCATTTTGCGAATCTTACATTTCTAAGGATTTGTTAGTCTAGCGCAGATCCCAAAGTGTTTTAAACAAGTGCTCGCTTCGACATCGAGCGATGCAAGTTTTTTCCGCTCGCCTTCTGTTGGACACTCAAAATTTTGAATTGCGGCGATTGGTGTTCCCATCTCATACCCAAATATCCGACGTTGTTTCGTCATCTGGTTGGATGCTGCCGATTTGACGTATTGCCGTTATCGGACTTCCCAACGATTTTGCAATTGCCCGATGTCAGTTATTAACGACCGATTACGCGTGCAAACATAGGCATCGTGCGCGCGAATGCGTGCACACATTTGTGCGTGCGGAGCACGCCGGTGATTCAAATAAGTTATATCGCTCTCGCGGATGATAAACATGTGGAGGGAGAACAATCGCGGATTACAATGTCAATAATTCGAAATCGAATCGAATTGATTCTTGTTTTATCTCGATTCTGTGTACATTTAATAAATTGTTTTAATTGATAGAAATATATTCTTATTTAATCGATATATCTCTCGTGTATATACATATATCTCATTGAGCAAAGAGTTTGACACTGAGTCGTAACAACAACGCGAAAAAGCACAAATGACATTTGGACGGACGTAAAACGTTATCCGAATGTCACGCGATGTCTGTGATTATTTGTTTCTACGATTTGTGTATCTAACGATGATATCAATTGTACGATATTTCGTGCGCATATGTGACGCGCGTGGAAAATGCGCAAACAAATTGATTACCGCAATTTTTAGAACAACAGAACGAATTAACATGATGCAAGTGATCGTTACGAGAAGAACACTTCGTTTCATCATTCTTTTTTTCAATCATCTCTTTCGTCGTTCCACCACCACCGCGCCATTATATACGCATATATACGTTGAAATGTGAAAGTAATCGACGTAAATTCTCTGGATGAATATTGCATCAGAATAAAGCTGATGAAATTTTCAGTGTTAGATCAGATGGAAATAAAATACACACACATACACACAGAGAGGATGTGGTGGGGGACGAATAGTTTTCGTATGCGAGATAAAATTTAGTGAGCGACGCAAAACTTACACAAATACTAGCTTTTGAAGCCTCCGCTTTCATTATCTCGTCTATGCGCTGACAAAAAATCTATGAAATTATAAATATTAGATGAAAATACATGCGTAAACACGCGGAAAGTGTAAGTCTGCTGTGAGATAAAATTGTGTGCGTGTGTGTATGTGGATGATGTAAAACTTGTGAAAACAAATATATACTAGTTTCGAAAGTTTCCGCACATGTACAGTAATCGTCTCGCTTGAGTCGAGGAAGTCATTTAAAAATACGACCAAATATACTCAATTGCTTGCGGAATTGTATTTTTAACATATTTTTATTTATTGCAAACATAATTAATTAATTTAATTACGTTACGTAATTTGCGTAAAGAAGACCGGGTATTTATTCCGTTAAAATGATATCGTAAATAATTTCTAGTAAATAATCTTGGCAAAAAGAATTTCTTGTTCCATTCACGTGCAAGTAATTCGTGAACAATTTTTTCGTGATAATGCATATTGTGTATTGAACGATAAAAACTCTATGCGTTTTCTATGCGTATAGTCTTTCATTCATGTAACCGTGATTACATCATGACACTGGTAAATCATATGTTTGATTACATCATGACACTGGTAAAACTTCGATGCATTATATGAAGAAAAGACTTGTGTACCCGCCGATAAGAACACATTCCTGCGTTAGAAAAAATTTATCTTTCTGTCTCTGTCTCTTTCTTTCTTTCAGAAGTATAACTGATAATTGTTTGGAAATTTCAAAAAAGAATAATAGTAAATATATTTTTTCAGATTTCATATACTGTCTAGAAATATATGATTTAAAAAATATTTTGTGAATATGCGGCCAGACAGAATTTATTACAATTTTTTAAAAACACACACAAAAATAACCTATAGACTTAAAAATTTACTCACTCTTGTTTTATCCCCCAGAAAATCCATACTATCTCTTATATCTTTAAAAAACACTAATAAAAAAATATTTCTCTTTACATGCCCGAGATATGACTATTTCACAAAATTGAGATAGCTATATTGATGCTTTCTCAAAAAAATCCAGGATACTGGATTGTCAAAGTTTATTACAATTTTGTCAAAGATATTAGTAATAAAAAGAAATAAAAAAAAAACAGAATCAATTTTTAGGCCTTAATATTCTCAATATTTCTTTCTTTGATGTCATATTGCTGCGATATTGGTGCGATAAACGCTCAATGCATGTATCTCGTCAACAGACGAGAAATTTGAGACAGGTCATGTTAGATAAAACAAATGAATGATATAGAGATATATGGCATAAATATGAGTTTCTCAATGAACCTGTTGTTCAAGAAAAAATAAGAACACGCGCTCAGATAATTTCCTAAAAATTAATATGACAAGATAAAGCAAATGTCACAAAAAAATAAAGCAAATGTTATATAATTAAATTAATTCTGTTCAATTCGATGACAAATTCTTTAGATTTACCACAATCAAAATATTCTCTATTATCAGAGTTGGTATTTACACGTTCGGAAAAACATGAAGAGAATTTTATTTCTTAAGACTTATAACATTTCTCAATACTTACACATAAAGCAAATCTTATTTCCACTTTTTCTTGATACAAAGAAAAATTTCATCAAAGCGCGTTTTCCTATTCTCTTCATTCCGGTATTCCCTGCTCTAGTTTTTCCCGCATTTCTCACAACCAGCTCGTGATCTTCTATTTGACTACTGACTTATATTTTCAGCTAATTACTTACTATCAATTTGTCGTCATATGTATTTAAGTAGGCATTATCTTTTTTTTAAGTCATATGTATTTAAGTAGGCATCTTTAAAAACCAGTTTTTTTAGTCAATATTAGGTATCTGTTCAAAGTAGAAGATGCAACTTTGAATCATGTAACAGCCAATCTTTTCACTTCTAGATAAGTTCTCGATAATTTTATTTAAAAGATAATCACAAGTATCTTTATCTTAGAGGATAGATCAGGAGGTATGAAAAAATCCGTAATAAGTCGTATCTAAAAAAATTATAGTAATTATTCTACTACACACATGCGCGCGGGCACACACACACACACACACACGCACAAACTATGCTTGTCTTTTTAAATATGTTATTCTGACGCAACCACTGTGTTATCGCTTTATATAAAAGCCGGCTTTACAAAGCGCGCAGTCAGTATGTTGACAGGGGTAGAAGACGCGTTTACTTTGGAAAAATATATGTTCTTGACAACTTGCTCTAGATTATATATACATAACGGGAAAAATATCAATACGTAAAGAGAAGAGAGAATAGTCGATCTTTGAAAATAATTTTCTCGCATTTTGCTTAATATTAATCTTGTTGAATTGTGGTTTGTAGACTTAAAACGACAGTCAATTGTACGCGCGCGGCGAAAAGTAGTTCTTGAACGCGCGCTTGTGCGCGTGAAAATTAATCGATTCTGAAATTCTACCAAATTGTAAAAGTGATTAACGGAGAAAACTAAAAAGATGGATTATTCTTACTTTATAACGGAAGTCTCCAAACGCAGGCGACCTGCTACGACGCGTGAGCTAAGTAAGAATCAGCTTTCTTTTTCAGAAAACTTGTCAGTCTAGCTTAAACTACGTTGCAATATTAATCGCGTAATAAATTTGCGATTGTAAATTAAAAAAAAACCCTAAATAGTGTAAAAACAACTTAATTGCGAATGGCAAAAATAATAATAAATCAGTTCTAATGCTAGTAAATCAAGTAAAAAGCAATAAGAGAACGTGAGATGTTGAAGAATTAAATACATTTGCTTATAAAGTCATAAACATATTAGATAGATAACAAAATATAAATTGAATAAGTAAATTGATAGATTCAAAATAAATATAAATTGTCCTAATTGCGAATATAAATTAAAAGTAGAAAAAATAGTAATGTTTTTAACGAGTAAACCAATTATCTCATCGTTATAATTAACGACCAACAAATCAGCGAAATAACTGACAATAGAAATTCAGTTAAAGTAGCGTATTTATTTAATTTAGCTAAAATAGCGTATTCCGCGCCAAAAAGCATCATTTCCTTGGCAGAGGGAATGCCCAACGAACTGACGTTTCCGTTCACGGAATTCTCGGTTAAACTCTACGACGGTTCGTCTTTCACTCTCGACGAAGACGAATTAAGCGCCGCTCTTCAGTACATACCCACGCAAGGCTACCCCCCTCTCGTGCAGGTAGGAAATGATCTTTGTGGTATTTAAAGTATTCCGTAAGTGATCTCGACAAAATAACTAACACAAGTTTGCACACAGTTTTGCAGATGTTCGCAGTTAACTTTAATTTCACGTTTATTTTGTATTTATTTTATTTACACATTTTTTGTTTGTAAACGCGCGAGACTACAAAAACAAGAGTAAAATGAGTAAAAATAAAATCAAGAAAAGCAAGGATTATGAAAACACCGAGAGTCAACGTTATTATGTTGTTCTTTATATCGTACATATAGAAGTAGTATCGCATATACATCGTGTTTGCGAGAATGTTCTTTTGCCGAGCGTGTCGTTACACTCTCTCGTGATCTTTCATTTTGAGATAAGAGAATCGGCTACAACGTCGGACGTTAAATTGGTTTCAGTCCCTGAGGGAATTCCAGAGAAGGGCACACGCGCCGCCCTTATGGGAGAGCCGCGACATAGTCGTCGTCTCGGGGTCGCAGGACGGTCTCAGCAAGGCTCTAGAGGCTATAATCGGCACCGGTGATCCGATTTTGGTTCCCGATCCTTTCTATCCCGGCGTCGAAGTTGTGGTCAGTCGATATATACAGACAGAATTTTCGTTTGAGAGAAATTTGAAAAGAGCAAATCGCGCATGTGTGTGTTATTTCGACATTATACCGAGTGTCACTGATTTCAATCGCAGGTAGCGCCCCACAAAGCGGAATTTATATTGATCCCGCAGGACGGCGACGGTCCCATGCCGGAAGTGCTCCGAGAAACATTGAGGAAGCGAGAGATTTCCGGCGCGAAAATGCCGAAAGTAATGTACATAAACGCCACGGGCACGAATCCCAACGGCATCATCATACCTCTCGAGAGACGAAAAGAGATTTACAGTCTAGCCTGCGAGTATAACTTTTTGATCCTCGACGACGATCCTTACCACTTCCTGCATTATGAAGAGGTAAGGATAAATTTTTTTTTCTTACGCGTTGTGTGCATTGAACGAAAATAATACTAACATTTGCACGTCAAGACTGGCACGATACTGCGAACTACCGAAGTAATCGATTATGTACGTATACATGTATAATTACGCAAATAATTTAACACGCAATAATTAACATAGATATTAAAAACGAGCAAATGTAAAACATTTTCAATAAATGTATCTACTTGCAATTTGAATTGGACATATTGCTTCTCATATGAATAATCTATCGTAAACATATATTATAAATAAACATATATTATAAATATTTATAGCTCAATGATACTAATGAAACTAGTAATGTCAATAAAAATCTGTTTGATACATAAAAATATAATTATACTAAAGAGATAGATTGTGTACATTAATCTTTGTTTGTGCAAAACGTTTATATATTTATTTGTATTTCTAATCTACGTAATTGATAAATTTTTGTTGCGCATACGCATATATAAATAATACATGTATAATACATGTACAATATTCACATATTTATCGAAAGTGTACATATGTATATAAATTTATCATTACATCGTATTTTTAAATTTTTATCATTGCAAGAGTAGAAAAAATTTTGATAAATTTTAAAATAAAAGTTGCATATTTTTTTTTTCAGGAAGAGCCTAAGTCGTTCTTATCTCTCGACACAGAAGGTCGAGTGATCAGGTTGGATTCGTTCTCGAAGGTGATCAGTAGCGGCATCAGAATAGGCTTCATGACAGCCGCAGCTCCGCTGATAGCCAGCATAGAGCTTCACTTGCAGAGCAGTCACCTCCACGCCCCTACGTTATCCCAGGTTGGTAGAATCGCTCTTACCCTTCGCAGAGAACTCTCTCTGCATCCCTTCGTGATTTGAAATATCCTGCCGCTGATATAAACGTCCCCGGACATAAGATTTCCCTGTGATTTGGAGATAAAAAATTTATATTTATATTTATATATAAAGCATTTTTAATTAAACACACAATATGGACATTTAATCAATATTGTTATGACTTCATTAATTTTCAACATCGTCGCACTTGTATCAGCAAAACACACAGTAGATATGTATGTTCGGGTTGCGTGAATGTTTACTCTGTATTTGAAAGAAAAGAATAAGATGATTACTGTATTAAAAAAGAGGCGATAACCGCAAATATTATTATCTGAAATGATGAAACATTGAGAGACGTCGGAGCATGCCTCACGCTTAATCATTAGAGTTTATAAACCAAGCCGACATTGGCGCGTGTCGGTTCTTCTTATCGTAATCGCGCGGAACATTGATTACTTGTTATCGCTAAGAAAAATGAAAAAAAAAAACAAAAAAAAAAAAAACATGTGTATTGATAAATGCTTGACTTTAGGTAATACTATACAAGCTGATAAAAATTTGGGGTCACGATGGTTTAATGGCACATTACATGAGAATAAGATGTTTCTATAAACAACGACGAGACGCTATTTCGGCGTTAGCCCGCAAGCATTTGAATGGTAAGTAATTTTTGTCGTATTTTACAAAATATCAATTGTTGTAATTTTTTTCAATTATATGCGTAGTGTTACATGTATGTATCGTAAAAGAAAATATTCAAATAAGTATAATACAAAAAATTACACACATGTAAAACATAAAAGTACGAAATATCTTACATGCTATCTGTTTTACAAATTAATAAGTTACATCACAAGTAAAAAAATGTTATGTGTTAATTTTAGGCTTGGCAGATTTTGAGGTGCCAAAAGGTGGATTTTTCTTATGGATTTATGTACGAGGAATCAAGGATACTTGGAAGATGATCATGCAACGGGGTGTTATGGAAGGTGTTATTGTGGCACCAGGAGCTGCATTTATGAAGAACTCTTCAAAATCCTGCAACGCCATCAGGGCGAGTTTTTCCAAAGCTTCTTATAATGAAATGGACCAGGTAGTTGAAACTTTTGTTTAAATTATAGAATAGAATTTTTGTTTTGAATTTTATAAATATCATAATTTGTTTTTTATTTTATTAAACACATAAAGTGTAATAAATATATTATCAGTAAATATATGATTGTAGCAACACAATTTTTTTTTCATTAACACTAAATTTTTAATTAAGTTTAATATTTCTCTGTTTATATTTTAGGCCATGGAGCGATTAGCACAATTAATACGGACGGAGTTAAATAATAATTATATTGAAAACGTGGACACATGATAATAGTATTATATGTATAACTACAGCAGTCAATGTTGAGAACTGCGAGAGCCGGTCGATAATAGAATGAAAATGGAACGAAAGTCGAAAGATGTCTCGTTCAAGCTAAATTTTAAGTTATAATTATTTTCATTCTTTGATCAAACTTTTCTATTACAATAGGGAGAATAAAAACCAATTTATTGAAAATTTAAATAAATAAAAGTTTCTAAATATGTCAAATAAAAACATAGTAGATTTTTATAGATGAAGTTTGGAATTATAAGTTGCTGTATAATCAGTGTACTATGGATAATTTATTTTTTTTTAATTTACAAAAAGAACACTAAAATAATCTTTTATTTAATTTTAAGAAGAATAGAAATTAAAACGCATACACAATAGATTTTTATAACAAAACTTATCTTCTTTGTATGAGAAATTAATTACAATATATTATATTTACGATATATTTACATGTATAATTTTTGTGAATGTTAAATGAAAGATTATGCTTTACTTTACAATAATGTTCTATCTTTGAAAGACATGCGGTTTATCTAAATATTTGATTTTAGCTGATAGCCGTTAAAAAACCAGACCAAACCTTAAATATTTGATAAAAATTGTATTTTTTTAGTACTTAAAATTTTGTAGATTAAATACTATTTTTTTATTAAATTTATATTTACAATTATCTGTACATAGTTTCGATGTGAAACAATGCGAATAAACTGTTTTTTTAATATACGAGCTGTTGACTTTATTATTTACCATCATAATATTAAATATATTATTGTAATATTAAATTCTTTACTTTCCAATAACTTAAATTCTGAATTTATTATAATTTCAAATTTTTTCCCTTTCTCTTCTTTTTTCTTTCTTTGTATATTATTTCGTAACAAAATATAAAAAATAAGAGAAGGGTGAAAATAAGAAGAAGCGATTGCGCAAGAGTAAACAAGAGCAAACGCAAGTACGACTAGGCGGTAGAAGAGGGATGGTAAACTCTCTCACTTAACGCTAAAACATCTTAACTACCAATTAATTTACCAAAATTAATTTAATCTGTTGCGATATAAGCAGACGAGAGATCTGTCCCGAGGTTCGCTTATACACACCGCTACGATCTTCTCTTCTTCGGTTTTCATTTTGCTTTTCGAATGTAAGAAAATCTTTCCGACACGAAACACACTTGCACCTTTCGTTTCCCGACGGCGTTTCCTGGAATAATATCTCGCCGGTCTCGCTTAGTTAATTAGAATACCAACAGCGCGCCGTGTAATGTGTGCTGAGCGCGATATATATTTACATATATGTCTGAGAAGTATATAAACTTTGATAAATCGAGCTACCGCAAGTGAATTGAAATCATTAAAGAAGCAACTGATATTTGTGGCAACAATATTAAATCAGATTTATAAGAGAACGTTTCTTGGTTTTTAAAGTGATGATTTCTGAAATGGAACTGAGAGAAAAAGAAATGTAACATATGATGAATATGTTAGATTTGTTAATACAATAGAAAAAAAAAATCAAGCGAACGCGCGTACGTAAGTAATAACGCGTAGTAATAAATGTCACAACAGAATTCGAAGGAACTGGTTCGCGTATCAGAATACAAGTCGGTTTTCTCTTGTAGAAGAGACGGGGAGGATAAACACACAGCTCTTCGAAGATATAGTGTATATTAAAAGACGTTTTGCCACGCTGCTGGGGAGCTACGCGGATATAGCCGATCATACGAATGGCCACATTTTCGAGAGTGGGATTTGAAGAAAAAACCAGTCCTGCACACTTTCCTTTTCCGCGCTGGTATATCACAGAGCGCGTTAAGCGCGCTGTGATTTTCGTTGATCAACAGCTTTGATACAGACATTTGTCGAAAGAATTCATACAAATTAAATTATTTGATAATCACGTTTCTGTGCACAAGAAAGTGTTTTAAAAAATTGTAATAAATATATATAGTCGCTTATACGAATACTGAAAAAATTCATCTGCTTGCTAAATTTGTCTTACATAGTAACTTATTAAGCACATTAATAATATTCTCTCGCAGAACTTTTTCGTGCATTAACTATTCAGCAAATTGATCAACTATTAATTTAAAAAGTATGAACAACTCAACAGTGTTAGTAATTTTCTGCAAAAAGATTCTGCATTTTAATTAACCGAACGTTCCACGAGCACGCTTTCATAAGAGAAACTCTGTACTTGTTCTCGAGCGTTCACGAGGAGATGTTATCCGGTAGCGGTTTCAACGGATGGGAGCTCGCCTGGAGGAGTCAGGGAAAAACGGTAGAGAACGAGAAGAGAATTCTCGGAATCCAGCAGCGTGCCCTTAGTCGCTACAGTAGCGAGTACTCGTGGGAGCCGCTATCGTTTTCGTCTCACTGAGGTTCGCCAGTAGCGCGCGAGACTCCCGCTCACCGCCGAGAGACCGGCGAGGGGGTTATTCCCTGGGGGTGGGTGAGGATCGGGCGAGGTGACTCGTAGAGGCGGGAGAGAAGGCGCACACCAGACTCGTGGGACGAAGGGAGGGATTCCCGCGGCGGCGAGGTCGCGGCGAGGGGAAAGAGGAGAAAGAGGAGAAAGAGGAAGAGGAAGAGGAGGAGGGGGACGACTGAGAGAAACAGAGGGACGGTGAAAGAACCGGGAGAAACGGACGGGGCGGCATGCCAGGGGTGTGAGAGCAAGACGGGAACGAGGAGGGGTCGGCAAGGGTGCGCGAGGGGTAGTGCAGTTTCGTGTTGGCATTACTCTTGATTTCCGTGGTGACGTCGCTACCTCGCCAGCTCTCTCTTTCCCTCCTCTTTCCCTCCATCCCTTCGCCGCTCCATCCTTCTCCACCTTCTCCACCTTCAGCGGCCTCCGAACTCCCTGCCTTTCCCTCTCGCCCTCCCACCCCATTGCCCGTATCTCCGTGTCTTGTGTTTTGCCATTTCAGCGCGCGAAGGCCACCCACCCCTCGTACTACAGGGAGCACCCAGACTATCTGGGAGAGATAGATCCTTCCGCACACGCTACCCTATATACCGTCCGGCACGAAACATATCGCGTCGGATGATATTTCTCCTTTTCTCGCTTTCGGCCTCGACGTGGCCGTTCAACGACGACCGACCTCATGAAAGAGGACAGGCATTATGTCACGACCGAACGTTTTTTCCCTTTGAGATATTGCCAATTGTATCCACTGAAATAACGAAAGATTAAGTAGAGATGTCACGCGTTTAGCGAGCTCCAAAATCAAATTGTAAGATAATCTCTTTGTGCTTAAAAACCTGTTTAACTTTTCGTCAGTCAGTATAAAAAACATATCGGTTCGCTCTTGGCGCAATGTTACGTTAAAGTCATATTTGACGATGACTATTAATCTTATCACACTCGACTTAATTTTAGGTCCGAAAGTTGAGTCATTTGTCAATACTTTATTGCTTTTCAATTATTCCCGATCGCTTCATTCTTCAGCAAGCGCATTGAGTTCGAACAGAACCAGTTCTGCGCTCTCAAAAAACCAAGCGGTGTTATTTTAACTTCATAAAAAAACCGATGTCTCACGACCGGGCGGCTTTTATTGTACACTGCCGGTACCTTCGTCGGCAAACGGAAAGCTGAGAGCCGCGCGGCCATTATATCACGCGTAAAAATTCCTACTTTACGAACGCGGGAAAGGGATAACCCATCCCTTGCAGGGTCGACGCGCGCGTCCCGAGAAACAACGAAGGGTGGTAGGTACGTACCTTCCTACCTACGAACCCCCTATCTCTTGTCTGCCTCCGTCGTTCGTTTTCCTAACGTCGACCGGAGAGGGTGGAGATGCTGTGAAGCTCGCTTGTTTGTCTCTCACGTTATATACAAGCTTCTTGCTTTTAAACCATAGCCAGCACTGATTCTTGTGATTGTCTTATTTTTCTCGACCGAAATAGTGAATTGATGCCTCAGTTTTTTTTAAATGTTGTAGAACGCGCGACATTCTAATTCTAATATTTGTTACAAAAATAAGAAAAAACTTTTTGCAATACATGCGTTATTAAAAAAAGAGATTTTTAATTTTTGCATAAAAAAAGAACACATTGAATTAAACGCAAACATTTTCTCACATTAGCAAATATCTTGAAACGAGTTTATACATTTTATTATGCGACTGTCAACCAACGTTGCCAAAATACTAGACATATTACAAGAATTGAGAGGTATATTTTATCGAACTGTCTCGTAACCGATGTTAATATGCCACACAATATAATGAAAATATCAAAGTGCAGATATTACGATAAAAAAAAGCTCTGAATGACTCAAGAGAAAATATACCAGTAGATACAATAGTTGATTAATCAAAGGCGAGTTTACTTATTTTGCGAAACAAACAAAACAGAAAATAAGTAAGATACGTATATTTAAAATGTAATTATTATACTTCTCACAGCTTTTCGATTTTCCTCATAATTGTCTGAAAAAAATACAAAAATCGGAATTTTAATTATTTTTTGCACACGTTGTTTCTTGCACACACTGACAAGCAGAATCCAAAATTTAGCCGTCGAACAATGCAAGAAAGTCGACGTATATCGAAGTTCAGTTTTGCTGGTTCATATCGCTAATCAAAAGTCAATATCATTTGCTTCATTTTTTCCTGCAAAGCGTTTCAATGTAAAGTCGCCGAATTTACACCTTCTCTGTCCTAAAAAAAGAGCCCCTACCAACTCAGGCCCCTCACTTCGGCAACAGAGAGCGAACTCACGACCCTTCACTTATTCACCGGACTGATAAATAAAAAAAGCTGCAGCACGACTGGCGCATAAAACATTGAAAACGCTCGGAATCGATTGCGTTTCATTATACCGCCGCGAAACCGCGTCACTCGGAGATTTTTTTACTTTCGCGAGAAGGTATATATCGTTTTAGGTCGAATCGAGTTCGACGACCCGCGAGAATTCAGTCGTCATCGGAGGTCCTGCGAGAGATACGTAAAGCGCGACGTCGCTTTTCATCGTTATAAATAAAACGATTGGGAACAATTAATATATATTTAAAGTGCGATGCGCGTTGCCGTGTGTGTGACAGTAATGTCGCTGCTTGGTCCTTTTGGGCATCGACCCTGGAAAACAAATAACATAGGTCGTCGATGGAAAATGTGTAAATAGAAAAGATGAACTGCTGCCGTGCGGAGAGCTATAAATTTCGCCTGCAGAAAGAAAAGCAGATATTTTCATGATCAATTTGCGGATTTTATATGTCCCTTTACTGACACACCAACGGCCTTCCTTATATACAACAGTGGGGATATCAATATTCCACTGACTTAATAGTGACTAATAGCCAAGAATACGAATCAAACTTGTCACATTGACATCAAGTAATTGATTCAGCTATAAATGAACTAGCTGTACAAGGTTCAATGAATTCTTTACAATCGCAGCGTATCGGCTGCTTCTAAACCTGTGTGCCGTGGGCATTGCTAACTTATAAACAATGTCAATTATCATAAACATCCGTTGTGGAATAACTCTTTCACATTTTTAACGTATAAAAAATTAGAACAATGCAAGTGTATGTGTGTAAAATTCTTACCATATTTTACTGTAATGAATTTTTGTTGGGCTATACGAGACCTTGTTTTACGTTCGAGCTTGTGGGCCCAGATCGAGAAGCGATCGAGACATTCGAACAGGGTTGGGATGACAAGAGAAAGAGGATGATGCCGACGAACGATGGAAAGAGGTCGGGGAGAAGAGGAAGAAGGAGAGGGAGGGTGCAATATAGCCCCGCGATTGCCCAGTAAATATCGGGGCGAGGTTATAGCCGGCTCCGCGGCCCGTAAACCAAGACATTAAATTTTATAATATTGCGTCCCGTCTCGCATCCCGTCCCTCCTCAACGTCCCCTTCGTTTTGTTCCCGTCGTCGCTCCCGTCCCTCTTGTGTGTCGGGTCCTCCTCTTCGACCCGTCCTTCTCTGGATGTTGCGTGTGCGAGCGCGCGCGAGCGGCGTGCTTTTATTGGCTATTTACAGAGGAAATGGCCTCTAAATTAACTGCAGACTGCCGGATTGCTACCTATATCGAGCGGCCTCGTATAACGCCTCGTCGGTCGCGCCCGTTAAGATCAAAATCGAAGCTGACAAGCGCAACGTTTAATCACGCGCGCCGAAATGCGGCTGCATGCGTCATGAGGATCCGCCGACGAAGCGATTTCTTCGAGTCCGAAAAGAGAGCGACATGAGTGATGCGAGCACGATATCAAAGAGTTTCCGAAAAAAAAAAAAAAAAAAAAAAAAAAAAAAAAACAACACACGGAAAAATAGCGCTTATTCACAGACGCTCGCGCGGGCTGTCCAAATCACATTGATTTAATCACTCAATTTATTAGTAGTTATTAGATAGTTATTGAGTGTTAATGTAATCATCGGGAAATATCCCCCACGGTATATTTACTCGATCTCTGACTCCACTTCATTTTAGTTTATAAACTCAAAGCGTATAATATTATCGAACAACTCAAAATACTTCCTGGTTCTATCATCTCTTCAGTAACGTGCAATTTTTGTATTATTTTTTTTTCTGTACGGTAAGATATATTTAAAATGTGATAAAATAATAAAAATATTATATTAGGAAAAACGAGAACGAGATTACAATATTCTATCACTTATATATGTATTGTAAAAAATGATATTGAATTGATGTAGATCTTGTTAAATTCAATATTTGTTACTTGAAAAGCCGGCGCTGATTCAACTGAAACTTTCACCGAAGACGCTGATCGGTTCCGACTTGCGAGCGCCAAATAAATTCCATGTCTCAATTAATTTTTCGTGCACGTGTCGCCACGTGGCCACCGTCGGTTTCGCTTAGCTCTCGTTCTTTCTCCGGCTCGTTCTCTCGCTCGATCTACAGTGGCCTATACACAAACTCCCTTGTAGGGGCGTAACACCAACGCAAATATAGTAAGTGTCGTCCGCGTTATGACTTCATTTATAACGCTTGTTTTATTTAGAACGGACGATATTCATCTTTCATATGCTCGTAAAGCTGTCGATAAAATTGTAACCGACAGGATGAGCACGAATGACGCTGATACATCTGACAAATACACGCGTTCCTTATGCTTCTAGACATTGTGTGCGCCGGGTGCTGCTCCAATAATAATCCGGAACAGGGTCAATGACGCTAGTTGATTAATGAGATAATTTAATCAACAGCTAAATCGCGGAGACATGGTAGCGAAGAATTTATAAGTTATGTGCAACAAGTACAGTGTTCATTTTGCTAGTTGTATTAAATATGCGGATTTATTTATTGTGATTTATTTATTATGATTGATGATTCCATTGATGTCGATTTATTTTCGCAATTTTATTGATTAAATTTGTCTTCTTGTAGAAGTGAAAATGTAGAATTTAATTTCCGAACAGTTAATTGATAAACTGAACACATTAGGATATAAATGATGATCATAATTTCACCTGATAAGAAATACGATCGAAATGATGATACTAAAGTGTGAAAGTTTTGTGAACATAAAATATCTACGTAGAATTATATAGAGTCTAATTCCCTCGAAAAACAGACGTCTCTTTTGAGAGATAAAAAGATTAATTGTGTGACCAATTTGCCTAGATTTACAGCTTAAACTATGAGAAACACCAATATAGTTTGTTAAATTTTTACTCTTCTGTATTTGAGTCTCTGAAATCTTCTTTTTATGTTGAATTCTGCTTTTCATGTTGAAACAAAAAAAAACAAATAAATAATTCTAATGTTGTGTTTTATATTTTTTCTATTCTGGTAATCGATCCTTGATCTTATTGTCTTTTAATGTGTGTTTACTTGATTAAATACAGTTTTGATAAACAAATTCGGCCACTGAAAATTAGTGTAATGTAATTTGCAACTATACTTCTTTAAAGGCCGTGAGTACTTCTTTAAACAAATAAATAAATAAAACAATGCTTTATCCAAATTTTTAGTAATAAAGAGGTATTCAATTTTTTATTTTTTTAATATAACAGTCTTCTAAAATTTACGTCTATTTGCGCGGAGGTAACATTTAAACGTTATATCTATTAGTAGAAATTCGAAAGGCACACCGGAACGTTTTAAATCAAATAAGATCGGACTTACCCACAAACCAATCTCAGCATCAACTCGATCATGAACGACATATGTTTGAACAGCGTGGTAATATATACATAGTTCCTTCTCGGACACATCCTTGTACAACATATTAACAGCTTAGCCGGTAAGCCTTTTATATTACATTTTTCCCTTTATGGGGTGTCCTAATCCAAGAGGGGTAGCTTGCTTCTCTGTAATACCAAGGGTGCACATAGCGAATTCGGCCTTGCTCAATGCTCGACCTCTCACGCGTCGAAATCAGACGACCAAAGACTACGAAAAGAATCTATCGAAAAAGCAATTCGCAAATAAAGTAAGTTTTTTTTGCGTGGACGTTTCGTATTTTTCTTACAAAACGATTTTATCTTTAGAAAATTAAATTAAAACTCAACTGAATCATTAAAGAGATCAAAAGTATGTGTGTGTGTGTGAAGCGTGTGTGAATTATTCCTCATTGGAGGAAATAAAAAATTATTTATACTAAACGATGCTGTGACAATTAAATCGTGGAGAGAGATATTCCTTAAATCGCGAGATTAAAAGTTGTAAATGTAAAATAGCACGCGCTATCCTAATTCGCTCTGCGCGCGTGATTCGGTCGATATATTCCATTGCTATCTCTCCCATGTGCACAACCCGAGAGCCGAACGCACCTCGGCGATCCGGCGAATCGTTCTAGGCCGATAACCGCTTCCTCTGACTTGACTTTGTGAGCATTTCACGCCCGCAGCTCCAATTAACTAGAATGACTGACCGCACGCCGTCGTAAATCTGTTGCCCCGTCGAAGCGCGCCGAAAGCGCATTAACGAACCGACATAAGTTTACCGGGTAGGTCGGTGTGTTTGCCGGGGGCGCACCCTGGTCTGGGGTCGGCCTATTGTTTGCTCCGAAACGCACGCAACGCGGAATCATCCCTTGACGCGCGTGACTTACATGCCCGTAAAGCCAAACACACAGCGGGATGTATCGCGCACTCCCATCACACACATATATACACACACGCACACACGACGATGGAGCGATGTACATATTTTTACCGATTGCAGAAGATCGCGCTAGGAACGGATTCACGTTCGCGCGCCTTCGGATTCCGCCGATAGAATTTTCGGCGGAAGTTTTTTCCGACGGCTAATTGCCCGATTCCATTGTCGGGTGCGGCGCGCACGTCGATAAACTTTATAAACTTCAAAATAACAGTTCGCTCAGTTCCAAGCGGTCTTGAAACATTTCTGCGAAAAATTCTACGAGTTCTAAATTTCTCAACTGGGAATCAACTGTGTGCGGAGTTTTTTTTTTATTTTTACACCAAATAAAACGTTTTCTGTGATGCTCGCGCGTCCGGCGAGCATCAGAATGCAGAACATTACATCGACGCGCTTGGATAGCGCGAGGAGAGTTTGAAGATATGAAAGGGCGGTAATAAATCTTTAGCCGAGACTTAAGTTCTGGAGTAAATCTTGCCACGTTTTAGCAGTAAGTCCGGAGCTCACTGCGGAAAAGGATCAAGCATATACCGACTTGCCGGATAACGTCCTGCATGGCGTCCTCGCAGCCGCTACACGACGGCAGCGGCGGCTGCATAGTCCACGAAAGGTACTAAATCCACTTGCGACAAGTTTAAAATCAGCTCTTCCACCCATACTGATGTGTTTCGCTTTAATCCGCAAAAAAAAAAATACCCGAGCGACTCATTGAGTAGATTTCTCTGATGATCTAGTTATAAAGCTCGAGTTCATATCGCGACACGTTGCACATCGTGTAGCAAAAATTTGCGATATTACAATTTTGTTTCTTTTTTGTTTTTGTATTTTCTAAATTCTGAAATAATAGAAAATTTACGAGTCAACTTTGGCTGTCTTTTTCACCTTATTATCGCGGCAAACAGTCGGCAAAAAAGATGCGTAAGAGTACAACACTCAGTTGAAAGTTGCGTAGGAGTTTCTGGTGGCGGACGGAAGAAGAGAAACTTTTGGTTGGCCTAGGAGAGAGAACAGCATGATTTAGATATCGCCTTCTTGTGGTAATCAATTTCCATTAACAAAGTCTCAGCACAGTTAGAGAGAAAGAAGGGCGAGGGAAGTGGGGAAGGGGAGATTCGCGAGAAGTTGAACCTGAAAACGAAGGGAAAGAAATAGCGCGGAAAAAAAATAAAAAGCGAATCTGGAGAGACACCGCGCTGTAATGAAGTCCTGTAAATTTTTGTCTCAAGAAATCATTGCCGCCCGAGAAAACGAGAATTCTTTTCTTTAAACGTTCTGTCAGTTTCAGTAATTGCGAGCCGTAACGAAGCAATTGTGCGACTAAGCTCCATGAACGAAAGACAAGTAGAATAAGGAAGCGAAACTATGTTTAAAAAAATACATTAGTCAAATTTATTAAAATATATTTGTATTATACGTAGTAAAAAATGTAGCATATATAGTTTTTTTAAATCATACGTATGCTATTTACGCCGTTATTTCAATGTACTTTAATATTTCTCAGTAAAATTATAAATAAATATAACAGATAACGTAAAGAGAACTTGATATCGGACTCATTTTACGGGTATTTTATTCGACAATATAAACATCGTGATTGATGTTTCACACAGAAAGAGTAGCAATAAACAAATCAGATAAGGGGGAAAATGTCGGCGCGTTCCCGAGCTTTTCAAATAAGTTGGCGAGCCGAGAAAATTGAAAAACTTCTTTCGGTAAAATTGTCCCGCCACTACGACTTACACTAAACTTAACCACTTCGTGCTCAATACATTCTAAAAACTAATTAAACTTTGGACATACACACAAAAGGTCTCCGGTGCAACTTTCTTCTGACCAATTTTGCGCGGGGTGGCTTAAGTAACGGCGCTTCTCTCGAAGCTAAAGTGCATGGAAAAAAGGTGCATGCGAAAAAAACACCGTGAAGAAACAAACACTGTAACTGTAAATACAGTTTATCTTTTAACGATTGAATCTGCAGTGCGCTATGCGTTCTCGCCGATATACGCACATACATATACATGTTATATTTAGAAAATGTGTCTTGCAAAATTGTGATATATCTTTCACGAGTGGCCGAACACGGGCGATGCGAGAAATACATACGGACTCTTATGGATGAAGGAGCGCGAGGGCAGACGCGATAAATCGGCCGAAATTCGCGGATCGCGCTTTCGCATCGCCTGGTTCGGCAATTAAGCGAAAGCCGGCGATATCGAGTGGCAAAATATTTGCAGAAATGTGGTGGCATCGCCGATAACGGTCGGTAACTCGTTGGTAGCCGTACTAGGAATGTGAGATATGGGTGGAACTCGATCGACGTACAAATGAAGCATGCTACAGAGTCGGCAAGTGCCTGGCTGGATATTATAGACCTGTGAACGAGGCTGAGGGGTGGTTTCGCGCTAAATTGAAACGCTCGAAGGTAACGTCTAATGAAAGCACAAGCGCGGGAGCTAATATCCACCCCACTAGAATGTAATAATTTCAGAATGGTACTTCAGAGAGAGCTATACTCTTGTGCAACAAAGGTTAACCACGCGTACATCGCTATTCGCGATCGCGCAGCGAGGAATCGTCGTTGTTCGGCGCGAAAAACTCACCCGGTCAGATTTATCACGGGCTACCGAGTCCCGGCTCTGCTGATCCGCGTACATATATATATATATATGTATACACACACATATGTACGTACATGTTTCCGTTGTTGGATGTTGTAGCCTAGGGGGGGAAGGGGATAAGGATCATTGACATTTTTGGCTACGATAAACCCACATAGACCTTGATATCGGTTACGGCTTCACTTCCTAAACGTGCGAAATAGGTATCTCACAAGCTGGATGTCAGAACTCATTTTAAGACCTGTTAGAAAGCGAACGACAGACTCTAATAAGACGGCAATTGCATTTTTGTTGGGGAGCTGCGCAACCATTTAGCGTTCGTTAAGCGGCGCACGGTCTGCGATTCAGAAATGTTTCGAAGAGAAGTAAATAAACAAACGAGTATATAAAACGCGTTGTTGAAAATAATACGCATATCGGAAAGAATTTGCGATTGTTTTAGCGAGAAATAGTTTTATTGCTTATTCAAGAGAAAGAATAAAGACATATTCCTCAAAGCGTGTTGAGTGCCGCTGGTTCGGAAGAATAAGCGGGTTATATGGTCTAACTCGATAAGATTTTCAAGGAGGTACTTCTTTAAATTAGAGATATACTGAAGCAAGATATATTTCTGTGAGATATATCCTGCCGCACACCTATGACGTTTTCCTAGATGAAGGCGATTTGTCTCGTGTCGGAACGTTGTTGAAAATTAAGTGATCAACATAAACCACGCTACAGTTCACAAGCAGCGCGTCTGTTTTTACAGAAAGCATCTGCGCGCTTTCAAGAAGTATCTTTTTTTTTTTTTTTTTTTTTTTTAATTTATTACAAATAAATGCGATATCGAGTTGGATTACTTTTTGATCGAAATGAACCGGTAATTAAAAATATTTATTTTTAACATATCGTATTACATGTACATACATCGTAAAACGCAAAACGAACAAAAATAGCAGGGCAACGCCAGCGAAACAATCATCACAAGCGTATAATCAAATGAAGCTTACTACCCGTTTTTTCACGTCGTAATGTTGTATTGCGATGAAGTTTTTGCGCGAGTTGCTGCGTCCGGATAAACCTTGATAACTGACAGTAATCTACTCTAGACGGATCGATAGTTACGAAAGCCCGGGTATAAAAATAATATCGAAGAGTCCGGCGTGTGTAAGTGCATCCGTAAAATGAATTTTGTTTCGAGGACCATCTCACTCGCGAGAGAGCGTAAAACGCTCGCGCGTGCGTGCGCCGACGGGGGCTGAGGGGACGTGAGAGCATGTAGGTGCTGTAAGCACAAATTGCCACAAATTGGAGAAAATTGAATGAAGCTTACAGCTTAACGAAGGCACTAAACCCTTGCGGAACGACCTATCTCAACATGCAGCCCATTTTCGTGATAAGTGAGGAGATGTCGTGCGTTTAAAACACCCTAACCAGAACACAGTCGCGACATTGGCGCGCTGACGTTCACGCTTAATATCGCCGAAGACATTTTCTATTTGTTTTCGCAAAACGAATAAATGTGTTGTTGCGTGTATAATGCCGACGATGTATGCACTCGAGTGCCAGTTTATAATGTGAATAGAAATCACACACATCTTTTTCGTATTTTGGAAAGCAAACAAAGTGAAAATATAATTTTTTCCTTCTTCATAATGTTTCGTTGCTATTTAAAAATAAAAGTTATCGGAAATTATATTCGTTATTTTACATTGTGTACAATGTAACAAAATTATTTTATTAAAATTTTCAGTTTATTAATTTTGCTTTCTAAAGAACGTAATTTTCGTGAGCGAGTAATATGATTTTTACGTATTACGTGGCGTTTATAAAGAAATCTAGCCCGAAAAAAGCGGACACTTACCTCGAACGACAAAAGGTTTTGATTTTCCGATAGAAAAAGGTCGTTATTGAAGTACTTTGCCGCCACTGAAGAACTCCGAAACGACCGTAACCGGTGGAAACTGGCTGAGAGGAGCGTTCGTCCGGGAAAAGCACGGAACAAAGAAGGAAAGAGCGAGCTCGAGAGAAGCGGAAAGAGAAGAGAGTTGAGAGGAAGAGAAGAGAAAGAGAAGAAACAGAGAGAATGTGGAAGGAAAAGAGAGGAAAAGGAGAAGGGCGGCATGGCGGTTTGCGAGCGAAACGGGAGCTACCGACTAGAGCGAGAGGCATTGCGAGACGTGGAATATGTCTGGCGTATGTGGAGAACCTTGTATACTCCCCCGGGATCGTTATGGGGGCATTCCGGCTTCTGGTATGTAATATCAGAAATTCCTGTCTACCTGTGTGTCGCCTGTTGCCCGTGCGCGATGTTCCAATTGGAGCGGGTGAAACGCGCGTCCATGCGATGCGAAAGTGGTATTACTTGTGTCGGCGCGGGGGTTGAACTCGGAATATGTAGGGCTGGATCACCAACTTCAGAAGGATAAAATTATTCCGCACGAGACGAAAATTAGTTGCAAGAGAAATCCCATTGAATTAAATTTTATATCCGTTTTAGACGCGCGCAACATGCGAGTTTCGAAAAACGCGCGTAAACAAAAACATCAATATTTGTTTGATGTTCTTCGTTGTTTGTTGTCAATTGGATTTTTTAAAATTAATTTTAAACGGGCGCAAAAAATATTTTTTATATATTTATCTGTAAAAGATATATAAACAATAAAAAAATTGGTTTTACTTCTCATACTGGTTGTGTAAAATTTTAATTGTAGAATTTAATAAAAACGAAACTGTAGAAATATTTATCTAAAATTAATATTGTCTTTGTTATATATAAAAACCAGAGTTTTCAAGAGATGTACGTATAAGAACTACTGTAATAAAATATAAATAAAACTACTATTTTAACTTAGTCATACACGCGCTTCCCATTAACACCTA
Source organism: Pseudomyrmex flavicornis (assembly GCA_014825475.1). Classification (NCBI taxonomy): domain Eukaryota; kingdom Metazoa; phylum Arthropoda; class Insecta; order Hymenoptera; family Formicidae; genus Pseudomyrmex; species Pseudomyrmex flavicornis. The sequence goes on from QVNW01001523.1 coordinate 41,152, forward strand.
ATGAAAGGGTCTTCGTTGAGGGCTGCGTTGCAATCTTTCGAGGCAATGCAGCGAGCGATGTATGTAGAGAGGACTTTGGTTTCGTCGCATGGTAGGGTAGTTTTAGCCAGAGGCATCGGTTGTCTGCATTCGACACATTGTCAATTTGTGCCGCTGCTCGTCTCGTCTGTTTAAAATCGATCGTGCCAGAGCACACATACCTCTGCCTATCGTATATATTTTCGGTTTACGAGTGCTGTAGACGTCATTCCCGCCCCCTAACAATGCGCTAAAAAAATAGTCGGTCTGTTCAATTTCTGCCAGTCGCCCGTATACGTTGGCATCATACGTACAGTAGTGTCTGTGACAAATTTCCAAAATATACATATAACGATTTCAATCGACGCTATTTCTATCATTTTTCACCGTTTTTTTTGCGATATTCGGCTGCTTTAATGCAATTTAAATAATTTTTATCGCTACACCGGCTTTTCGATGTGCCTTTTTCCTACATTATCGTTTTACACAAATTTTCTATCGAATAAAAAGATGCAATTAAGGAATATGATATTATAACTCTCTTTATATTTTAAACACACGTTTATATTTTAAAGAATATATAAAGAAAAAAGTTTTTTATAAATAAAAAAACAAATACGTCTTTATCATTTTCTCTATATTTAATAAAGCTTTCTTTTTCAATATATTTTTACTTTTTGTTTTATTTTACAATTTAAGTAGTTTTCTAAAGAAATCTTCACAAAAGCAAACAACAGTAAAAATAATGTCCGTTTAAAATCATTTAAAACTGTCAGCGATTTTTTGTTATCCTGACTATTGCAATCATCGAAAATGAGAACCACAAACTCGGTACATTTGAAGTATGACGTGACTGAGAATTCCGCACAAGCGAGCAGTGCATTTCGCGTAATATCTATTTCATTACAGCGGAGATTCCACAGTATTTTTGCAATTATACACAGCGATCATCGCAGGTGGTTACATAGGTTATGCCGTTCATATTGTGTTTGCGAATATTGTCGCAATATGATCGAAATTTCTCGGGGACGGCCTGTGTGATCGAATACTCGAACCAGCGACGTTAATTATCTTTAATCCAATTAGTTATGTATTTGCATATGCCGACTACGATGTTTTCCCGTGTTTCGCGTCTGCGCTGATTAGCGCGATGGATATGATGATGCAAATGAACAAAAAATAAGTATCTGCAATAAAGCGCGACACGTTACTTGGAACTCATAATTAAAACTCCCACTCTGATTATTTGCGGTTTTTCTTTGTACGCTCGAATAACTTTTGCATAATATTCTCTTAATAATGAGATGTGTGTATCCGGTAGTATACGATTTTTTTCATTATTCAACTACTACCACAAATAACAAGCATTAAAATGAAATAAAATAAATAAAATTATGATAAAGAAACAAAGAATAATAAAAACTGCATTTAATGTTCAAATAAAAAGATTGTGCCTCTCTTTTTAAGAAGCATTACCTATGTTGTTAATTAATAAACGTGAAATCGATAGAACATATTTTCGTAGAATAATAAACGTACAAAATACTATAACTTTTTGTCACTCAAAATTACCACTTATTGCAACTGCAATTAGCAAAAGAATGTATAAAACTGGAACGGTGCAGCAATTTCGTGCCAGATTTATTAAATTTCTTTGTCATTCCTGCCTCTTGTTCTCTCTTTGCTCAAGAAATAATATGACATACTATGTGACACATGTACGTTCATTAATATGGTGTAAAAAAAATTAAATAGTGTAAAAACAATCTTACAAATGTTTTTAAATACACAAAAAAGATACGTGTACGGCTATCATTGACGCAAACGACTTGAAATTTGTCAAAAAATATATATCGAAAAAATGTCATTTACATAACGCAATAAAGCACTCTTTGTATAATTCTATACGTATATTTATAAGTCATTTAGCGCTAAAACCAAAAGAAAATAGTATGCACTTTACTAAGCCGTTCGATTTATTAAACTAACTAAAAGAACTGTTAGTGATTATGTTACACAAAAAATACTTCATTTTTTACGGAATTATAAATAAAATTAGATAAATTTAGGCAATTTAATTATAATTTTTACATCAATTTTCAATGAGGTGCACAGCTCGATAGTATGCTCCAAAATAAATGTTTCCAAATAAATCTCTGATTTATTTCTTAAAGAAAAAAAAAGAACTGAAAAAGCAAATCTAGACAATTATACAAATGTGTGGTTTTACCAAACGATTACATTATCTGGTATAGTTATAAAACTACTGTTACACGCTTCCTTTATGCTCGTCGTAAATTGAATAGAATGCTGTTCATGTAGGATCGCGAGATCGCGCGCGTTGGTGGGTCAGCAAGCGTTATAGGAGCCATCGCGACTTCCGTTCTCGTCCGCACGGGTTGCTGCGTTATAAAAAAGGGTAGCTATTGAATTAAAAGGACGTAGCGAATAAGGCGGGCCGCAGTCGAGAAAGCGAGATCGCGACCGAGCGTGATTTTCAGTGAGCGCAAGGAAGGAAGCGCAAGCAAGAGGACGTGAAACGCCGCGATGAAAAGGCGGGAAGAGTGACGGGGATAGAGACAGAAAGATAGGGAGAATCGGGAGGTGATCGGGCGGGGGTGGACGAAAGGCGGAGGAAATGAGAAGAAGAGGGCTCTCTCTTCTCCTTCGGCCGGTCGTCTGCTCATACATCCCTTCACCACCCCGCACTCGTCGACGAAGCAACATCCACCCTCCTCCCCTCTCTCGCGCACGCTCTTGCCGGCCATAAAAATAAAATTTCAATAAATCTCCGCCGCGCGAAAACTAGTGGGGTATTCAGAGGGCGGGCTACTCGCTCATTGGAGCCGCGTTCGCGGCGGTTGCCGCCTACCGCAAAGCGGAGACGGCGAAAGAGACGGTAACCTGGATAGAGTTTACCTCGGGATATGGGCAACCCTCGCACGACTACCAACCGTCGCTATGGCCCGATGACTGAAAATCCAATCGCGGTATCTTTGCTTGACAGATTTTTCGTCGTTTTCTTCGTCTATTTTCATCTTTGTTTGTCTTGCATCTTTTTTATTTTTTATTTTCTCATTTTTGTTGCAAAATTTTCGACCTATCGTGCGATATCTGATGCTTGAAGCATGCGTTTGATTAATCAAATGGATACAATTTCCCGGCTCACGTAAACATCACTATCAATGTAACTGTAAGAAACAGTCAAAGTAACAATTTTTGAAGATGGTTTATACAATATTTCTTGCAAATAAAATTTTTCAAACACAGTGAAACAAAAAGAAAAACATTTAGATATAAAATAATAACCTTTTCTCTTGGACAATATGTAAATTATTTTAACACTATTATAGAATTTGTTGTTTGCCTTCAAAAATAATTGCTATATATTCGTATTCCAAGGAAAATTAATAGTAAAATTAAAGATAGCATTTTCCTTCTCCTAAGGCTGCAAAAACAAAATTACTTTTGCAGAAAGGATTTCACAGGAAAGAGGCTCCGTTCTGAGCTAGCTACCGTCCTGAAACCGTCCCTGAACCTGAGGCTAGAAGCGATTTAATATTCACGCCCACCAGCGGAGAAAGCGAGGGAGTAGGGACTCGTCCGGATCGCGTGCAAGAGCGAGAGATCCACAGCGCGCACGTTGACACGAGCGAGAAGTCGATAATCCTGCCACCTGCGCGAGTGGGGGTGTTCGGATATGGCAGTCGACCAGTTCGCTGTTTGCCTTCCTGGGGCACGGGCCGGTTCTCCAGGCTCGTCTTTACACCCCAAATATCCATCCAGAAAGATCGCGCGTTGCGTCGTCGTCCAGTCACAAGTTTGTTTTTTTTGGGGAGGTCCGTGGTTCCTCGAGTTTGAGGGTGAGGTGCTCGCGGTGTCGCGCGGATTTCCGCTTCCGCGTCCTGTATCGGAGCTACGCTCCCGCGGAGCGGCATGCTCAACAATATCACCGCCGGCGGTTCCGTACACGGTATCTCCGGTAAGTACCGTATATGCACTGACAAACTTGTCCGATTTGGTGCGTATCGGGGAAAAAATTGGTGCATATGTAACGATTTTTATTCACATTGCGTCAGTCAGTTAATTTTCCGAATAGTTGCTTCAAAATTCTTAAAGTAATTGAGACGAGATTTCGTTGTCACGTTTTGCGTATTGGAATTCTCTAGTTAAATGCAAATAACTTATTTATCGTTTCGCAAATTGCGTTTTTTATCTTGCTTCATCGAGGAGCTGTCAATGCCTCGCCGACGGTACCGCGCGCGCGTTGCTTCTGACGTAATATCATTTTGTAAATTATATCAAAGTTTATAATCAACGTGGAAAAATATTGTGAAGTGTTGCAATTGGATCCAGATACACGCAAAATCTCGAAGATCGAACGCAGTGAGCAGTCCCCCAGGTTTTATCGGTCGTAATAGTGGCGGTTTTAACAGTGTATCTTTCGCGCGCCAAAGCTTTCTCTGTAGAAATTCTCAAAATTAATACCAATATGATAAATGCAGTTAATACCGATGAAGTTGAAACAAGCGATTGTCATTTGAGTGACTGTATTCTGGCCACACAAACTTGATTATACGTAGTTTCTCTCTATGTACTACTAAAATGTTTTATGGTACACGCACTTTAATTAAACTTAATCACATGCCATTTCTCTTTCTCTCGTGACATTTAACATAACGGAGATATCGGCATATTCTATCACGAGATATGACAATTGTCTACGTCGAACAAAATATGTAGAAAGTTATGCTTGAACAACGCACCGTCGGTAGCGAGAAGTCGGAAATATTCTGTGCGAGACAATAATCATTTCCTACAAATGTATGTAAGACAGATGAATGAATAAAATGAATAGAGCACTCTGGTCTAATGCGCATAATTGATGCTAAAATTTAATTATTGCATTCATTGTATAGTTTAAATATTTTATATCACAGATATGGTTTTATTTGAAACGCGTATTTATTTCAAATAGCATCTATTATACATACATTCGTGAGATTCCACGTAATTTTTTGTTGCGCTTTTTTAAAAAAATTAATCCCGAGTAAATCCATATTTTCATTCAATCAATTTAACTTCCATCGCCCGTCGCTTGTGTAAGGGACTGCTTTGCCGTTAATCCGCTATGAATAATTCTACGAAAGCTGTAGATTGTAATTAATACATATCGTGCAGTTTACTGTAAAATAATTTTTATATTTTTAAGTGTGTATAGTTCAAAATTTACACTTTTTTTATAAATATATATATAAATTCTTTTACTTTTTATCTTGTGCACATTATTTTGACAAAAAGATACTTTATACACACAGAATATAATTATCTATTAAAAATATTTATACTTTTTTGATTATCGAATGCAAGTAAAAAGTAAAAATGTATGTAATAAATTTTTCGTCGTAAAATTATAATAAATAACAGTAAAACGAGCATATAAAAAAATAATTGTTAATTATTATTATTTCAGTTTATTCAAGTTTTTTTCTAATATAAATATTAGCAAATTCTGAATAATCAACATGAATTATTTGTGTACTTTTATGCATGTGTAATTTCTAATATCATTGTTCGATTTAAGAAAATTTGGTTTACGTAAATTTACGGAAATGCACAATAAAAAATTTCTTTCATGGTACGTTTATTTTTTAGAATTATGAACAAAAACAATAAAATAGCGGGACCAAAATAAGGATAGAAAGTCGCATGAAAGAATGGTGTGTGATGATGCCGGTAACACGTGACGCGCACGTCTGCGTTCTCCTTCGCCTCAAGAAAGCCGCTTCTCGAGTTTGATGATCTTAATTACCTCAACACTGATTACATTACGCGAGAAGTTGAGGAACGATTTAGAGAGTTAGAATGTTGCAGGTAGCGAGAACTGAGTAAAGCGCTACACGTTAAGCGGATTAAAAGAAAGTTACCGGTTGTTTTGTGTTAAGTCTTATAAATGTTTTAATTTTTCTATAATATTTACTTTGTTAGCACATATAAAATTTTATGAGCTCTCTTTCTCACTCTCTTTCTTTTTTAATGTAAGACGATAATTGTTATACCGAATATCGTATGAAATAAACATATATGAATAAATTAACAAAGTGTAGTGTAACATTGTTTTTTAATTATTAAACTACTTGATGAAGACGTTTGTTAAAATTATTGTAACTTTATCGCTCGTTGATTACCAGTATTTACACCGAGATTATGGCGACGTTTGCTCGCTTCACGTCTAATGAATTGCACTTATCCGTCTTCCGTCAAATAGATTAGACATATATTTGCTCATTTTATCGATTCGTGACTGCGTATACTTGATACTCTTCTTCAATTATTTCCCTTCAACTTACGCGATATCGAAAATGAGACTAACTTGATTCTTCGGCCGGTTTATACGCGTGCATCTCTCGTGCTCGCCGTACTTAAAGTATGTCCGTTAAAATTTTTTATGATATACGTTAATTGCATTTGGTGCATCGGCCGTCCATTGAGACAAGGCGGGCAAACGCGTGTGACATCCGAATAAATACGTCTGTCACGACATTTCCGGATAGTAATGTGATTTATGACTTTATTATTCAGACGTTCGCGCGCGGGCGGCTGTCAATCACCAAGTTTTCAAACGTCGATAAACGCCCGGCCGAACGTTATAAAAATTCTTTTTTTCCGCCACTTAAAATTATTGCGATAATCCATGAGTGAAAAAAAAAAAAAAAGAAAATACACGCGGAAAGATACTTGGCTGTGTCGCGCGCTCGATCTTTTAGTGATTAGCCTTTTAATTTGATTATGTCCCTCGATAATCCGGTCAATTAATGTGGGATTAAATAATCATCCTCAATCATTACCAAGAGAAGAGGTATCTCGAAGTAACGCGAATGCAATTATGCAAAGGACAAAGTTAATGAATAAAGTCTCTTTTTTTTTTATTAAAAGATACGAAGAACGATTTATGTGGACACTGCATATAAGTTTTGCACGATGTGTTTTGTTATCAATATATAAAGAGAAAAAAGCAGCGAGGACATCAAAGAAATTTACCGAATTCTGGTCGAATAAAGAAGCTCGTAAATACTCGGCTACTAAAATCTGAATAAAATCTCATGAAAACATATAAAACTAAAATACAAATAAAGATTGCTGCTGCAAATAAAGATCTATCATAAAATTCATTCATCTGAGACATTCATTCAGAATGGCTGTACTATATACATATATATATATATACATATACATATAGACGGTGATCTGATGGTTCAATATTCATTTTTCAGGTGATATTTTTTTATAACTTTATATTTACTACTTTGGATAAAACAAAGTAACAGTTCTATTTACTTTGCATTTTTTTAAATAAAAGTTTACGTTAAATAATAATTAAAAATAATGTCGTTAATTAATGATTGAACAACATAAGTGAAAAAGGTTTTCGGGAGAGCTCTTTTTTTCGAGGCAATTTCTTTTAAATATTCTTCAAATATATATCAACATTTGCAAAAAATTTCAAAAACATTTAAATTTGCAACGAATTCAAAATGGATTTTGCGACGAATATTTCTGCGATACAAATGTTCAATTACTCGTATATACAAAACAACCCTGCACGTTTATATTCACACGTAACTACAGAAACGATATAGTTACGGAGGAGTCGTTTTAAATGTATTTCGGTGGGTGGAAATTTTTACCGCGCGTATCTACTCTTTTTTTTCTCACTCGCGACGCAGAAAATATATACTTATGCGTCGCCTACGTCGTCGCCTGACTAAACTAGTTTACCTCCTTACGTAAGCATCTTTGACAATGCACAACGATACGCGATAGCGCGACTCGCGATCTGACACATGGTCCGAGACGTGTAGGCGTGTGTTGCTGATCTGAGATGGACACCCTCTACACAACACAAGACGCATGTTCACGTACGCGCCGCGTGCATACACATGTACACGTACTTACGTACTTACGTACGCGTATTCCTCTGCGCGAATGTATAGAAGATCGGCGCATGTGTTTGCTCGCCTAGAAGCCGGAGTACGGTGACGATTCTCGCACCTCCTCGCTAAGTGGTTTGTACGCCCCTCGGCCAGCTTCTGCTCCTATACAAATTTAAACTACGCGAAGCGAGCGCGTGGGGCGGCCGCGAGAGACATATATATACACACACATGTATGTGTGTGTTGTGTGTGTATGGTGTGAGGAAGCCCGACGAAACAAGAGAGAGAAAAAAAGGGAGAAGAAAACTGAAGCGTCTCGTTTCTTCTTTTCTTTTTCCGCTTTTTCCTCCTCACCTACGTCGTCGTCGTCGTCGTCGTCGCCGCGACTCTGCCGCACGCGGGCTGTTCGCTTGTAGGAACGAAGGATGCGCAGGATCTGAAGCGGTACGAGAAGGAGCACGGCGTGCTGGGAGTGAATCTGGGCTCCGGTCTGTCCGCGGGTGGCGGCCTTACGCTTCATCAGGAACTGATCATGACTATGCCCGGCACAGGTAAGCCTCTCGCCGTTCACGCTGCGTGATATACACGTTCCCGACTTCGTTAGTCCGAGAATCAATCGGAAATGACTTGTAAAACGGCCTGTATGAACGTGTATGTGTGTACACACGCACACACATACACGAGCGACCGCGTACAAATCGCAAACACATAGTGTTTTTTTTCAAACTCTCGGAATATAAACGTCGTAAAGTTAATACGAAAACGGGGGGGACGAAAATAAAAGATAGAATAAAGTGTGAATATGAATTTATATTTGAAGATAATGCGCCGCGCACAAATGCAAACAACTCGAGATGAAATGAATGATTTCGCTTATTCATTAAATTATACCTGGGGTATAATATATATAAGAGGGAAAGATGAGTCTTATCGATTTTCCGCGAACGCTTCGTAATACGCGCACGAGATATTCTCAGAACGGGTTGCGCGATATTTGCGTCATGAATTAGAACGCGGAACTGTTTTGCTGAATGTCGCGTCTAATGCGGCAGAGCAACATTCTTCGGAGAAAGATGGATAATAATAATATTACATACAAAATTTTATCTATCTCTGCGTTATTTTTTCTCTCCGAACGATCGGTCAGAAAGTCACATGCAATTGACAAATAATTAAATGCAATTAATTTTGTTTTCTTGAAGTATCGAAAACTTTAAGCTATTCAAGTCAACTCTCTCATTCATTTGTTATTCTATTCTGTATTTTAGGTAGCGCGTCGGCGATCGGTCAAGGCGATGACAAACCTGCGAAGCAGAAACGACATCGGACGCGTTTCACACCGGCCCAGCTGAACGAGCTGGAGAGGTGTTTCACGAAAACCCACTACCCGGATATCTTCCTGAGGGAAGAAATAGCTCTAAGGATCGGCCTTACGGAAAGTCGCGTTCAGGTAGGTGTGGTCGAAATGCTGACATATTGCTCTCGCACGAAACGATTAATAGTCCAGCTTGAATCGTGACTTTTATCAAATGACTGGAATTACAATTTCGTGACGTAAAAACGTAGGTACATGTACCTACATTTATGATACTGACGTTGAAGAGGGTGTATATTTCCTTGCAATCCGGCACGGAGGTTATATCCTCGAAATGAAACACATCCAGACAGTGGTGAAACTCCGACAGAAATCAATTGCACCGGCCTACCGTGGCTTTTTGGATTAAAGTGAAACTTGAAGCAGCAGCTAAACCCTCGCCCTACGGGGTTCCGAATTTTGGTGGGTTTCACTTGGTTGCGTGGCGACCGCGAAACTTTGCGGAAGATCGCAAGTCGCGTCTGGCGTCAGGAATTCCGAAATTGAGGATCGAGAAATTAGACAAACAATTCCCGCGGTTTGCTGCTCTTGTATATTGCCACAATTATTTTTACACAAAGTGTGGTTGTTGACTCGCTTGTGTCTTAATTGAAATAATTTATGTGCTAAAAAGTTTTTATTATTACAAAAAGCAACAAACTCTTGCGAATTTACGGGTTTAATTTTTAGAATGTAATGGAGATATTTAGAATATTACCTTATATTATTAATATATATATATATACACACACACACACACACAGAACTGTGTAGAGAATTAAAAATAGCGCATGTTAATGAAGAGCGTTAAAAATAGACGCGTCAACAATTAACATCAAATCAAATTAAAAAGGACACGGCAAATCGGAGAATCTTCTTCCGCATTATAATTTAATAAACGTAATGTGTTTTGACAGCAAGAATACAGCTGTGATTTTTATAGTTTATTTAAATACAAAATCGACGGAAATTTGTGATAATATCTCAGATTTCGAAAACTCGGTTGATTTCTGTTTTTATTCATTCGAGAGTTTATCGATTCTTCTGTTTTTGGTGTGACTGCGCTTTTGATGTAATTCAAAAGTCCTGTTCTCGCTAAAAAAATTTTCAACTCGATCGGATTTGACCGTTTGTGAGAGGGCGGTTTGGCCTCTCCGCGGGCCATCAGCTGACAGAACTCTTTTAAGTCTCCGGGGCACGTCTAGAAAAATGGAGTTAATAGAAATTCATGAAAATTTTATTCGCAACTTGGAGGCGTCAGTCAAGCCGAGCGTGTCCCGCATATCAAATACCTATTCTCTCTTTTTTTTTCGCGCGCACATAAAACGTTGCACATGCGACTCGCAAGATATATCCACTCATTTTGCGATGTAAAATGCTTATTTGTGTGCAAGAATTAATATAATTATTATTAATTAGATGTTCGTCGAACAAACAGTTTATGTTACTTAGAATAACTTGAGTATTACAATAAAAAATATACTCTTAAAAGAAAATAATATATCTGAGAGATAATGATTCAGTACTGACTTTTACTTACACACAATCTTTCCTCGATTTTCCATAAATACAGCTATTTGAAATAGTTTTCTATGTCGCAAAGAGATACTTTCACAGCAGGTAGATAATTTTAATTAAATAGTTTAGAGAGAGATGTGTGCAAAATTGCTCGTACCAGTGATTGGCTGAAAACCGCGCGACACATTGACCCCGGCGTGTCTAACAAATTAGTGGTTTCAAAGTCACTCGGGAAGGAGGGGAGAGACTTCTTCCCGGGCTCTCTGGGAGAGCGCGTCCCGGCAAACGAGAAACGTCGGACCAAGAAAAACAAAAACCAAAAAAAAAAAAAAAAAAAAAAAAAAAAAACGAGCGGCAGGCTGCCTAATTGAAAGAGGTTTTCTGTGGGCGAGGGTAGACATCACCGTGAACGAAGCGTTTCCAAGGAAACCCGGCGGCGGGCACTCGTGTGGAGAGGGCCTTCGGCACCAATGGGGCTGCGAGAGAAAGGCGCCGGCGCTCAGCATCGCTATACTATCGAGCGTTGCTATCAAAGGTTTCTTGACTTGCCATGGCGGATTCATTGCGTATTTTAGAAACACGCAAATAATTTCGTTTTTTTTCTCTTTTGTTCTCTTTTTCTGAGGAAGGGGTTTCTATTTGTCGCGCTTGTTACGTGTTCAACACGCGCGGTGAACGTTCGAAAGGATCTCGATCGCACAAACGTGTTACTGCGCGATTTTTCAATGGCCATTTTTGTTATCTCGCTCGAAAGTAGCAGAATGATAAAGTTACACTTTTTAGTTAAAGTACACTTTTCTCGTACATGTTGTGTCTCTGTCATTATGAATATTTATAGTAGCAAGGAAATTGAATATATAGTTTTAAAAATATCGTATAGATATGCTGTGAACACGTTGCGATCGCTTGTCAAAATGCATATTACAAACGCTATTCCGTGTTTTTCTAAGAGAGTTATCAGATAAGATGAATTATGCACAATTTTTTTTCACGCGCGCGTTGTCTCTCCGAAAATTCAATATGAGAATTTAACAGCCAAGAAATTTGCTCACGGATCGCCGCTTGTATTGTTTTTTTTTTTTTTTTTTTGTAAATCTGGCTCGTTCTCGTCGTCGTTGCAGCGCAAGTTGTGACACCCCGCATCATTGATACAGTAAACGTAATAGCTCTGTTGTATAATCGTTGCATTAATGGGTAGAAAATTGCTCGTTACGAGTGCGTTGCACATAATAGCGTGGCAGCAGCTCTTCTCCCCCCTCTCTTCGCCGTTTCTCTCTGATAACTGCGATAGTTACAGATACAGAGGTGCGATAGTTACGCGACAATTATCCAGTTCGCGCTGATAGGTCGTATTGCTCTCTTATCCAATCATCCTTTACACGTGTACTTCGCGAACTTTTCGCGTGCTCGCGCGCGTCTTTCGGCGTTATTATTCATAATTCATTGGTACTCTGCGTTTGATAGGAATATTTGAAATTATTGTGAGAAAACACGGTGCATATATGCGCGCCGTCATAGCGGCCGAATCGAACGGTCGAGATTAATCAGTCACTATTTTTCCCCACCGGGCACAATAACGCGCGCGCGCGAATTGCAACAATGGAAAGCATCCCTGATTAGCAACGAAATACTTGAAATAGTGTAATGAAATATTACGGTTCATCGATTTGTAGTAATTTATTATCGCTCGAAGTGAGGCGTAATTGCTGCTCCATCTCTAATTCTCGTTAATGAACAACAATTAAATCGCACGATAACGCATTATGAGAACTGTTGTACAAACAACAATTACTTCGAAGTGCCGTTATGCAGCTATTTGAAATTATGTGTAACATTTAATTAGCGTCTTAATGCGATTACTGCCTCGCGAACTCGTTAGCGCGATCATACGTATTGTCTCAGATACGCGTGGGGAAAATATATACGGCCCTCTCTCCCTCCCTCCCTCCCTTTCGCTCTCTTGCATGATGGTCGCGAAAAAGAGCGATTTGATATCTATATATATTATACGATACATACACACACACATATATATATTTATATACATGTACATATATATATATGTGTGTGTGTGTGTGTGTGTATATATATACATATATATAATATACCGAATTACGGGCAGCGAGTTTGTTCAAAATAAAAATAATTAAGAGCCGCCGACTTCATCGCTGAAAAATGCACGAGCTTTTGGTGAGTGTTCGCCCCGCTTAATTAGCCGTAATGGACGTGATGAATTTTACATTAGACCGAGCTTTATCATTTTTCGAATAAAAAAAAAGGAGTAATTCGTACTTTCATCAATTCGACGTGCGTTGCATAACTACCGCGAGAACGCGATGTCGCGATGTCCCATTGCGTCGAAGCAATTGTGATAAAGCTACTATATTTAATACGCGTGTGTAACGCGCAAGTCGCGATAAGCGCAATAAGCAACTTCCTAATTAGAAAAGCGCTTTAGAGTGATTTTATAATAATAATAATAATAATAATAATCTATGTAAACTCTTTATCAAGAGCTTTTTTACATAAATTTAATGAGAAAATGTCATTTGTGTCAAAAATATCGCGAAAAAATTGCAAAAATGATATATTTTTGTGAGGGAATTGTTTTAATATTTTTGTAGAACTATTTCTCAATGAAAGCGCTACGCTCTGTGGTCCGATGTATTATTTCGCGCAGTAATAACGGAACGCGAGACACTCGCATGCCGCTACCCCCGCCATGTAAAGCGGGGAATTCGCGATTGACACACGGGGTCAACGGCTTTTTTTTCATGTGATGTGCACGTTTTTAGAACGCGCGCGCCAAGTTATTCCTTACCGTCAATCATATCGCGAATATTAATTCGCCGCGCTCGATGCGCTTCAAATAAAGTTCAATCATCTGCCGAAACGGTATGAGAGTTTGAGACAAAAAGTTTTTTTCAGCCGGACGTTTATTACTAAGCCGACAGTTTATTTCGGGCGGCGTATCGGCATTTTAACGGTTTTAATTACGCGTATTTTAATCCGCCCAGGAGACATTTTCTGTTTCGCGAGAGCGTTTGCCGAGGCGGAACGAGCTTTATTAGACTGCACTCGGTCGATTTAAATTTAATCATAATGAAGAGGCGATTAAAATTGCAATCGTCCACGGAATAGAACCCATAGCGCCGGGCAGTTAACGTCTGCTAACAGGCATTTAACTTAACTGCCTCAGGTAACTGCTCGTTTCTAGGCTGAAGGGTCCTTTCGATTGCTACTGTGCCGGAAATTTTATGGGGCACGACTTCTCGTCGATAAGCGCGCGAACTTTTGGCGACAAAAAGGAAGAGGAAGAAAAAACTATCGTTTTTTCCGCGAGATCGTTTCGGTGGATTGCGCTTGTCGTCACGCTTGTGGTCACGCGCGTTCGAGATCTGACAAATCGATCAATCGTTTGAATTTCGAATAAGCGTGATGAAATAATTTACGAAAACTTCACCGGGGCGAATCCCGTGTTGAAACTCACACGTGTAGAACGTCGCTTTATTATTTTATAAAAACAATAGCTATATATATGTTTGTAGAATCAAGCCACGTCTCGTCAATTGAGAATCTTAAATCTGTGAAAAAAAAAAAAAAAAAGATTCGATGGCTAAATGCGTGATCTTTCTCGCGTCGATATGTCACACGAGTTTCCAGAAGTCACATATGCCGCGAGAGAGATGCTGCCTCGTCCAATGTGGTGCCGGAGGTATTGCTTTCAAAGTATCCCTCGAGAGCCGGATGAATGGCGATGTCATTCGGCCGTCCTTTGGGATAAGCAAGTGACTGCAGTGAGGATAAATGTAGTTCGTTATTGTCTTGCGCCCCGAGAAATGGGAAATGCTTTTGTTGTTCACGGCGCGCGACGAAGCGCACTCATTGCGGTATTTTCCAATGAGCGACGTTTGCCACATTTTATTCGAAACTTTAACAATCGGAATAAAAACGTTTTAATTATTATTCTACGTGATAAATTGTAATAATTTTAATTTATATAAAAGGGACAAAGCTAGAGAAAGAGAAAGTAAAAAAAAGTAGATTTATAAACATATTAATGCGATTCTTCCGTTCCACTTTATTCAAATGCAAGATTAAACTCCCGTAGACTTTATCTGTAACTGATATCCGAATCGATATTACACAACACCGGAAAAAAAAGTGTTCCAAACATCAATTATTCACCAGACTGGATTATCCGTGTCGCCATGTCATTATCGATAAGTTTTTACGAACGGGAAATTATGCGACAGAAAACCGAGTAATATCGTTTTTCGCAAAGAGTCGATAATTTCGCTCGGTCGACTGTGCGCAAAGAAAACGCGAGTTCCGAGAACATTTATTGCAAAATCAATACCTTTAACGCGAAGTTACGGTATCGCGCGCGCCACGGTATCGGAAGTCGAATATGATCGAAATGCTATATCGAGTTGTAAAATTTTCACGCGATAAACTATCACCGGTCATCATTCGCGGATAGATACACATTCGGGTGTATAGCCGGACATGTGTACGCGGCAATCGAGTGTTTTATGACGATGCGTCAAACACACATGCGTACATCAAGTTACCGTGCGCGGCGAATCACTCTTGATCGTAACGCGTACCGCGTTAAATTATCGTCACGTCGTCACGTCTTTGCTTATCTATCTGCTACCCTCTTTCTCTTTCTCTCTCTCTCTCTCTCTCTCTCTCATTTTCTTTTTATTCATAAGGATCACAATTTGAGCCGAAAATCAATTGTATGGTAACGACAAAGTATAAATTAACTAAGTTCATTTCCTGTTAATATTATCAAAATTCGCAACCGTGCAATTTATAACCGCGCGATGACGTTCGAAAAATTTACGTCGATAAACCAATTTTGCCCTTCCTCGCATAAAATGGAACTTCGGTACACACGCGCGGATGATGGAAAAAAAAAACAAAAAAAAAAAAAAACGTAAAATCTGCGTCGCGCGCTGCGAAGATCCAAGCGCCTCTGCTATGCAGCGGTCTATGCATTTTAAGGGAGGGGTGATTTTTAATGCCGTATAAATATGCATAGGCCGCGATATTAGCTCTTACGTGTCGCCGGCCGAAAAATATCACGTGTAGGGTACGGCATCAGCGACGGCGTTACGCGCACACGGACGCGTGCGCGTGTGTGTGCAAAATATACGCGAGAGAACCGGGGAGAAAAGCATCCCCGTGTAGACGCGCGCGAGGTAACAGGGATGCGAGAGAGAAACATTAGGGTCCTCGATGGATAAATTGTGTCGCCGCGATGACTCCGGGGAGCATCATCTAACGCCCATTTCGATGTCTGTTAGGTATACTGAATAATTTCGCAACCCCCTCTCTCCCGGAGGGGTCTTTGCTCGGTTATAATTAAAGAATTGAAAACATGTATGAATAATTTCCGGCATCTGGTGTAAAAACTGAAAACCGATCTAACAGAGATGAGATTACGTGCATTTTCACACGATAAGAGTCGATATATATGTATATATTAAGAGTTTCTTAGAACACGTTATTATAGTCGCGTCGCTTATTACCCCGGCATAAAGAAACGCAAAAAAATACAACGGTTTTGATACAACGTAATATATTCGTCGGGAACAGATTACGAAGTCGCGTGTATATATTCTGAAACACGACGACGCGTTTGGTAGGTAGGTATGTCTTCTCGCTGTTGAACGTATGGCGTCATATAGAATTTTGCGAGCGAGTCTACCCCTCCAACGAGAGTAAATCCAGTTCCACGAGCAATTCGAGCTAATTTGACGACAGCGGTATCGTAAGCCAGCGGTATTGCAACCGTGAAATAATAATAAAGTATAAATGGATCAAGTTTATAGTTGAGGTGCGACGTTAGAGCATGCATTTTATCGTCGCGTGTGCAACCGTGTCAAACCTTTGTGAGATTAAGTCCTTTAGAGGAAATGTTGGCGTTTCTCCGGTTTGCTGCGACCGATTTTTTTCGAGTAGTTAATTAAAGTTGCATTTCTTTACGTTTGCTTGACTACTACCTTGTCGATAGAGCGATTGATGTTTCAGAATTAATTGCTGCAAGAATGCAGAGTGTAAAATGTTGCTTTTATAAATGTAACACATTGCGAAATCGCGTGAAATGAAATTGAGAAAATTGAAAAACATATTTTTTTTGTCATTTGATAAAAATAATAGGTAAATACATATTGAACAGTTGACAGTATTACTATAGAAGAAAATAGATTAGAAAAATCATTTAATATTATTATATAATGATATGCATACATAAAGGGACTGATTTTTAATTTTATATGACACGTCAGACGATTCGCTAATGGCGTAGCGAAAATCTCCTGACGGCGCAACGCAACATGAAACAGTAGGTGGTCTGGGTAATTCGTCTTGCCACCCTCAGACTGTCTCCCGACCACCATCATCAATCAGGGTCACATCCTCTCTCTCTCTCTCTTTCTCTCTGCAAACTTATGTAGTATTTATTTTCATTAAATGTATCCACCTGGTCCAGCGTGCGAGCGTTTTCTTTCGTTGACTCGCAATATCTTATCATAAGCACGCGAAAGAATTGATCAGTTACGTGACCTCTTCATTGATTATTTTGAAAATATAATAAAACGCGTTTATGTTGCAATATATGTTGCATAAGAAATATAGAGAAAATAAATAAAATATTTACAGCATTAATGTCTTTATAGTTGACGATAGAAAATGGATCATACGTTCGTGTCATTTTCTCAGTTTCATTAAGATTTTAACTAAGAAAAGTTGATAGTCACTTTATATGCGAACAGACATTTTTTATTTATTTTATGTGAGAATAATTTTTCGTAAAACTGTTATAAAAAGAAAAACAAAATAGCACGTGCATACTGCAACAATGTAAATTTATCGGACAAATCAAATTGAGACAACTATTGGTTTTTCGTTCCGTTATAAAAAATTAATCTCCCAAATCGACTCTTTGAGACAGTGAATCAAGATTTCATCGCGGCAAGCTTCTCCCATCTCGGAATCACGAAAGAGAAACGTTATCTCGTTTCGTGGCGATTCGAGGCGTTTTTCCGCGAAGTGAGTCGGACTATTCTTCAATGGCGTGCTGAAAGCTACTCCTATATATCTTGGGGTCTCGGGCAGATCCCGCCGCTTGCCTTGATGGCAAGCTCAATTTATATCAGCGCCTGCTAAAACCCCCTTTACGAGGTCTCGCCATCCCTACCCCACCCCTTAAACCTCACCCTAACCTCAAACCATCCCTGCCCTGGCCAATGCTCACGTTTTACCACCTTCGACCTCCCCTTGAGGGCTCGAGGGCTCCCACGGAGTTAAACTAAGCCATTCGCGATCGACGTAAAGAAATAGAAAAAGTCGCTGCCTGAAAGTCGCGATCTTCGCCGTCTTCTATGATCTTCCGTCGTTACGGAAATGTTTCCGAAAGAAAAAAGCGTCATAGCTCGACTTGGTAAAACCAAGTCTAATAGAGATGCATAAAACTCTTCGCGAGAATCTGTTTATACATGTAGAATTTAGATAAAAATCATTAAAAAATTGAGGATTGCTAAAAAATAAATATTCAACGTTTCAAATGTCATTGCTGAAAAATTGATTCTTTAAAAATCTTAATTTCTTGTTTATATACGTGATTTAATAATTAACTATTGTTATTAAAACACCGATCGTGCGCACTATACTGTCGTGTTACAAATGCATTCAACGATGGAAAATTACTTATTTAACGAGTGGAATTACTTGGATCCGAAATTAATGAATAGCGAATTATAAATGTAAATACTCTGTCATGCAAATTTTGCGTGAGCTTCCTGCGCAAAAATGGCAGCACATAAATTTATGGCAATTTTTATGACGGCAGGAATTGTCGAACGTACACATGTACTAAAATATAAATACTAATAACATTTCGGATACATTCATGTATTACATTCATAACATTTCGGATACATTCATGTATTACATTCATATTTCATTCGCGTTGAAATATTTTCGTAATTAAATGTCAATAATAATAAAATTTCTTTTTTATTTGTGACATCAGTTTTCCCATGACAAATATTAGCATAAAAAAATAATAGAATTTAACTTAATAAAATATGTGATTCTTATTTTGAAAAATATAATTTCATACGCATCCATTTTTTTATTTCACACAGTCTTAAGTTTTATCATTATTTAAACTTTTATAAAAAATCATATTGCGCGAACTTTGTGTGTGTGAGTAAAATACAATATTTATATTGTATAATATTTAACCATCACGTGTATACGTATGGTTGGTGAGCTAGTTTAGGAAATTTGAGGAATTTTGCATTAAGAACAGATTGTCTCGAACAGACAGAGAGTTATTAGAGAGAGAGAGAGTCGGTTTCGATTATACGAAAACCAAGCAACGTCCGTATCCACCCTCATTCTGTGATCCCAGGTGCTTCCTGGGAACAGCTGCCACGGCGCACGCGCTCCCGCGCCGACGAAGCAGTGATTGATCAATTTTTAAAAAGCAATGTTCCTAATTGACCTGCCGCGCCGGTTTGCTTCGCGTCAGACGCCGCGCTTATACATATCTTGTACGAAAAAGGCGTCAGTCTAAGAGCATCTTAGTCATCGAAAGGTGTGTTCTCCACACACAACTCAAGCCAGTTGTTCCTCGTTCGAACACCTTTTCGATTCTGATAAAACCAATCATATCGTTCATATCGATCGATATTCGTTGCAGCACGTTGTAACAACGGTATCAAATAAAATTAATCGAATTGTATCTTTATGCTGTATTGCGTAAAAGTTAGTCAGTATACAGAAAATCCGTGAATTCCTAATAGAAATACATATAAAAAAAGAAACAAACGGAGCCATCGATTTTATTCTATGTGTGACTACGATCATCGGATAAGAATTCTAAAGTAGTAACTCTAATTAGTCTCTCATATGCCGCGCAATTGGTATTGTGATTAATTTTATCATATCGTATCTTGCCTCGTACTGAATCAAAATCTCGATATTTTCAAGCGATCATCTCGCTTAAAAATATCGTCGAGGTGTAACAACGTCATTTGCATTTTTTTCTTTATATTCTCTTGACTCGTGCGAACTTAGCTCTGGAGCATGGAACATTGTTTTGACAATTCTTTATACATATGCACCGCTGTTTGTAGTCGCTTTAAGAAGAATCTTTGATTTAGACGCGAGTGAAGAGCTCATCGATCGCTCGTTAACTTCCGGTATCGGACACGCATGTCGAAAGCACTCGTTTGCGCGTGGTTATTTAACAGAAGTCATTAGCATTCGCCCGCGTTAATTAACGGAAGTTCTGCTATATGTATATAGGCCCGATGCACCTGTGCGCGGGATAGAGGGGGTGTATGTGATAATGCGCGATTTGTGCGTAGATGGTCTGGCTCGCGCTTTTTCCCTCTTCTCGACCGTATCGGCGCGCGTAACGGCGAATTATCCACGGGCTTTTAGCCGCGGTTTCGTCGTACTTCTACCGTGAAATCGACACGCCTACGAGCCGGAGACCGATTTGTCGGCGGGGCTCGAGGAAAAAAGCTCAAAATCGATTCTTATCACAGCATTGTGTTGTATGATAAAATAAGGAATTCTGTTTGTTGCGGTTTTTGAATAAATGTGTAATGGACAATTGAAAACAATATTGCTATTATGTAACACATATTAGAGATATAAGTGCTTTTTAAATCCTAACTAGTCTAAGTGATCAATCAATGATTACATATTATCAGCGGTGAAATTCGATAAAAATACAATTTAAATAAGTAATTTATTTATATATAAATATATATATATATATATATGTAAAAATTCATTTACATAAATAAGTTAGATAAGAATATCAGATACACTCCAGAAGAATAAAAGAGTTTTGTATTAAGTTATTAAGTATGAAACTAATGATCTAGTAATATAAATATACGCGAGTCTATGTAGACATTGATTATAATCTAACATTTGATTGTAATCTACTTAGGATAAATTTTTTATGGATTTGTCGTATACGCATTAGAAGTTATAAATCCGATAATGTGCCGAGAGGATTCGTACACACAAATCGCAGATGTGTCTCTGCTTTTGCAAGAACGCGGCAGATTTTTACGCGGAAATGGAGGAAAACAGAGTGTGTTCGATTCTACGCCACTGACTGATATATAGACGCTGATTCGGTCCCAATGCACTTAACACCACCCAGCTCTAATGCCATTCTCTCGTCACGAGCGTCCATCCTTGAGAGTCAAGAGACCCGCCAGCTGTTACGATCTCCTTCGACAATATCACAGAATGATAAACGTCAACTTGTCCAAAAATGACATAATTCGTGTTTGTAATTGAAACTTGACAGTAAGAAAAATAAAATTATGCGTAAGAAGGAATCGAGATATGCGCTTTGCATTTTCCCCGAGTTGCTCGTACAACGTGTTTTACGATTTGATGCGTAAAATTATCAAGCTCCAGCGAGCAACAAATCAAGAGTCGCGTCATTCGAAATCTCGTAAGTGACAAGCGCCTTCGGCTTGTAAGAGTGCAACGATTGTTACCTGAGGTGTACACTGGAGCGTGTAAATCCCATATATCCAATTAGATTCGTATAATCCTCGTATGTTTGCGAAGGGTGTTTCTACACCCCTTGAACCTACACCACCTACTCTCTCAGTCTCTGCCGCGCTCTTCTCCATACGTGTCCCGCAACTACCCGTGTGCAGCCGTATAGTATGTACGTGTGCGTGGTGCGATGGCGCAAGCGCGCATTCTGCGCTCTAATACTAAAGTACTAATTTATAGGCACATATGAGATAGCTATAGTACGCACTACTGCACCGAAAAAGGGACTATAGTCTGCAGAGAAGGATGGGAGAAAGAGAGAGAGAGAAAGAGAGAGAGAGAGAGAGAGAGAGAGAGAGAGAGAGAGAGAGAGAGAGAGAGAGTAGTGGTGGTGCTGGTAGTGGTGGCGAGATAGGGCGAGGGTAGGTAGGTATATCGGAGAACACAGAGGCGGGCTTTGCATGCGATATCAATAAATCAAGTCCCCGGGACCCCGGCAGCTTAGGGGGCCACTACGTGGCCAGAATCAACAGCTCATAACGTCGGCTAATAGCTACCCGCGGTGGGGTCGAAGATATTGTCGTAACACCGAGGGACATCTTACCGTCGCAATGGTTGGATTTGGTTGCGCCCTATTGAGAAAAAAATATTATCATTGAGGAGAAAGGGTGGGCGAAGAAATTGGTGCTATCGAATGTGTGTGTGTGTGTGTATATATATGAACTAAAATTAACTATACTTTAGTAGAAGAAATAAAAGTATTCGATTTAGTAAATAACTTCGTTATTCTTTGTAATGCAAATTCAAATCACGTAAATTAAAGCTTTTAATAATTTTAACAATTTTAAAGATATCGACGTTCTAAAAGATTTTATAAAGTTATACTGTTTTGTTTTAAGTCTTTTGTGAACGATGACAAGACCGATCTTTCTCTTTACCGTCGTGCCGTAGGTATGGTTTCAAAATCGGCGGGCGAAGTGGAAGAAGCGCAAGAAGACGACCAACGTGTTCCGATCTTCGGGAGCGCTGCTACCGTCGCACACTCTACCACCCTTTGGACCGATGAGCTCTGATTTGTGCAGCGGAATGTTCCATACCCCCGCGGACAGATGGGGAATGGGAACAGGTCAGTTATTAATAACGCTTATTACTAACCGTATAAGAAATTCGACACGAAAAAAAATATCCATCCGTTTACACCGGCCAAGGCAGGAAACGGGTCTTTCGATCGCTTGCATTATTACACATAAGAATTCCACATTCGTCACTGTGCAACTTTAAAATTGAAATTTATACGAGTTTCCTGATATTCTCTCAAAACCTGTCTCCTCTTCGACTTGTTATTTCCGGAGCAGTTTTCAATTTCGCACGTCATGCAAAATTTTGATAAAATATTAATTGCACTTTACAGTGTGTTTTATACCTAACGGTATAACCAATCTCTACTGTAAACTCAATACTTCGTATTGCAAATTCATCACTAATATAGTTTATTAATATAGTTGCGCAAAAATGTTGAAAGCAAAGCTTATAATGAAATTAACTTGGTAATGAATCTATATTGATTTTTATTCCGTGTCATTTTGCACACTTAAAAATTAATATAATACATCTAAATATTATATTCACATTCTTCTAATATGATCGAAAAGAGTGTGATATGTTAGTCCGCTCACATAGTGTGCACAAAACTTTTTCATTCTCCTCCGGTTAGACACTTTAATTAGCTGTCTTCTGAAATATTTAGACAGTTTATCTGGTAACTTAAGAAAAAGAAAATTAAAGGATCCGGACACTTATATTGTAAAATTGAGTCCATTTGTTTTTATCAACCAATGAGGAAATGTCATTACAATGACACGCAAATGTGCGAAAACAATAAAAATAGGCACGTAAATAGGCACTTTTGCGTAATTTAATCAAAAACGTGTGATTACCCTCGTTCATATGCAAATTGTACACACGGTTTCTGCCACGTCATTCGATATGCGACTTGATTAGCATCTCTCGTACACCTCTCTCGCCGGCGAGAGAGGACGCGACTCGGAAAAGAAAACACCAATTCTCGTAGACGAAGTCGCGACGTTGCTCGGCTCCTAATTTAATTTCGCCCGTCCACGCCGGCCGAGACAGCTGAAATTACTTACACGTATTATCGGCTCGACGGTTGTTCACAGGCAGCGAACGCGACGACGAACACCGATAACCAAAACGATGCTTTTCAATTCTTCGCGAATTTTTCGTCGCACGTGATATCTCACTCCCACGTGTAATCGACTCTCTGCCTATTTAAGCGTTCGCATCTATGTTCTGCAGGTCTCGGACAATTACAGGGCGGCATGACAATGGGTAGTTTCGGACAACTCGGTCAACAGAGTTCGGGAAGCCTGGGTTCCAGCCTGAGTCTCGGCAACTCCGGACTCCCGATCAACAGCCCGTCGCAATCCGTCTACCATACCAATTACGGAC
This sequence comes from Pseudomyrmex flavicornis, assembly GCA_014825475.1. NCBI lineage: Eukaryota > Metazoa > Arthropoda > Insecta > Hymenoptera > Formicidae > Pseudomyrmex > Pseudomyrmex flavicornis. Next base: position 64,999 of record QVNW01001523.1, read on the forward strand.
TCAACTCCATTGGTAAGTTGCGGACTCTAACTCAAGAAATAACTGTTCGTAGTACTACCTTTGAAGGAGGAGAAAAAAGTAGGTATACTTTGCCAAATGTTTTGATCAAGGCCGAGATTACACTTGCGTTAAAGAAAAAATGGACGTTATAAAGAACGATATTGTATTGTTAATCGAGGATGAGTGTGCAATCAGTTGTACCTGTTTCAACATTACGCAACAATGTAAAGTAATGTCCGTTATTTCAAGTGTGACCCCGACTTAAAAACGTTTTCCCGCGCAACGTTTCTCTCGTTGTTCATTCTCAAATACGAATTGTTGCCGAGTTGGCGAAATAGACACACCCACAGAGAGGAAGAGAGAAAATCTTAACGTCTCTCGGCCCGGTCGCGCTTGTACCGATAATCGTCTTGCCAAACTTTTGGGGATTCGTGGCCCTCTCAAAGACAACGTGCAAACAGCGCCATGGAAGTCTCTTTGACGAAGTCGTTAAACGTTACGGTGCATTAAGGTCCGAAGGGGTTATGCGCTTGCACGCAAGGAATTTGAGACAGAAACATCAACGCCGTTCTCCCGTCTGTTTACGCAGGCAAACTCCGAGCTCGATCTCGCACCTAGGTGCGAGATCTTTCGCTGTGTGTTTACCATAACATCTCGATGCAACCTGTCTTGGTTGAGAGTTACGCTTCACCTCACCCGGGGACCTTGTACCCACGAAGATACTTCGGGGATAAATCGCGTGTGAAATTCCTTCTTTCACGAAGTTGCTATCTAAGCGTGTCTCGATTGCAACTTCTCTCTAAACGCGAAAACAAGAGTTTCATCTCGTTCAGAAATAGAAAGTCTTTTTCTAAGAAACAGGTGTCTAGCCGATAATTATAATTTAAATGTTATGTATGTTTAAATTAAATGCACGAAGCGTTGAAAAGTGTCATCCGTGCATTGCACAATGCAACTTTATTAATACGATACAAGATCCGGAATATTTAATTTTACGTAATGATAAAACTTGAAATTGCGGCTTCAAATAATCTCTCTTGCGATAAGTTAGTCGCAACCTCGGTGTTCATAAACTGTGAAAAATATCGAGTATGTGCGAGAGATGATGTGGCGAATATGAAAAAATCGATAATAGAAGAGTCTCACTATTTTTTTTTGCGCGAAGTATTTTTTGCTTTTTACTTAAACATGTTCCTCGGCAGAATTTAAAAAGAAACGTGTCAGCGAAAAGTGACATTTAAGCATTCGTTTTGATATATTTTTTCCGTGATGCTGACGCGAAGGTCATCAACCCTCTCTGAAGACGAATTTGTACATCGACGCGATATACAGATTCGATTCTATTTACGGACGAATTTATCAAATTCGCCTACGCGAACTCTGTCTGTCTGTGTCTCTGTGTGTGTGTGTGTGTGTGTGTGTGAAGGAAGTCGCGAATATTATTAAATATTCAAGTTTACCACCGATAATCGTGTTACCGCGAAGTAAAACTTCTCTTTTGCGCGAAAATCATGTCTCTGATATATTAATTAACTGCTTAAATGTATTCGATGCAAGACCACGAAGATGCGATGAAATCTGAATACAACACTTGCCAGACTTCTCGATATATGAAGCTACGTGTGATAAAAAAATCCGACGTAACGCAATTTCGCAAGCTGACTACAGCGTATATCTGGATCGTATTTGTATGTGTGTGTATGTGTGGGTTACGTATGTGTGCATATGCACGTAACACTTATACGATGCCAATTACCAGGTAGCGTGACTCGGTAGGAAAAAAAAAAAAAAAATTGGCGTTCCACGAGCATGTCAGTGTATGTGCAAATGTGGCTTTAAGGTGAACACGTCTAGTCCTACTCCTCTACTCTCAGCTATATCATATACTCACGCCTTTATCCACGGATAATAGTTAAAGCAAATAGCTTTTAGAGTAGAGCGTTATTTTTCGGTTACCGATGATGATTAGCACCGCAATGCAAGCCAACGGTATGCCCGCGGTTAAGTCCTAGTCAATCGGACAAGTTTCATTCGGTATCTCTCCCACAACGACTCCCAGGTTAGCGCAAATAAGGCTCGATAATGCGTAAATTAACACGCCTTAAAGGAGACCCGAATTTCGGCTACCATGCAATGCGAAAGTCGCACATGTGTTTTCAATATATTGCGTAAGATACACGCGATAATAATTTTTTCTTTTTTTTCTCATTTACACGTGTACATAACGTTCAGTTTGTCATCTGAAGTCAAGTTGTCAATATCTTGAGCTTGTCATTAATTGTTGCTTGAGCGCAATATACAAATGGCGTGGCTGCGCTTTTCGACGACGCGCGGCATGTCGAATTTATCGAATCGGTCGACGACAAAGGTCGTAAAATCACTTACATCGTCGCCATTAGACGTTTCGTTCTTTCGTATACAGTTTTTCAAAAGCAGCCGCTGCCGTAGTCCGTCTCCGCAAACTTGTGTTTCGAATGCAAGACCGTCATAAAAAGATTCCTTTTTTCCCCCCACGTTGTCTTTCGAGCTCACCAGCGTAGCACGCTGGTGAAGAAGACGGAAACGATTTTACGACAGCCAGTAGCGCACCCCACGCGCTTTGCGTCAGAGTCTACCGTATTAATATCTTCTGCGGAGAAACGAGAGAAAGAAACTGCTCGTTCCTCCGCACCTGCGATGTCGCACCTGTAAATTGCCTCTCTTCTGTACCTGAGAGTCGTGTTGGGTCGTTTTGGGGATGCAACCTTACCCGCAGTGTGTAGCGAAGCTGCGGTTGATTATAAATATTTATCCTTTCTTTGTTTACTATTTATCAAAAAAAATATTTATTGCTCACTGATAATCGCAAATTCTTAAAGAACATATAGTTGTGAAGTCACAGGGTTATAGTTTGTTTAATACATATAGACTTGGGAGATTATTTGGGAAAACGTTCGTTAGTATAAATTTTAAACAGAAATAATAGCGAGCGCACATATCGTTGAAGAGAAGCACTTAACCGCCATTTTCTTTCTGTTTCGCAGGTGGCGTTCACGTGTCAGCATCTCGAGGTTCGCCACCGGGTGCTTCCTCGGTGGGTGGCGGTCAGGCCGGAATGGGTTCAGGCCTGAACTGCGGCCAGGGTTCGCCGGGCACGACTTCCGGTAGCGGTGGTAGCGGCGGCGGCGGTGCCGGTGGTGGCGGCGTTTCCTGCGTAGGTGCCGACGTGAGCGTGAACGAAACGACGGACTGGAGAAGCGCCCACAGCATCGCCGCGCTCAGAGCGCACCGTCGCGCCTCGGATGCCTCGCAACAATACAGTCCGCAGCATCCGCCTCCACATCCAGGACCACCGTACAACACTCCGCCAGTACACGATTTGGAGTATAGTTCCGTTTATTGAGCTTTACCTTTCAACGTTTGGTTTCACAAAGAATAAACTGCCGGCCGGTTAGGAGAGCTAACTGGAATTACCGTAGAACAAGTACTCCTTTCTGTTTCTTCTTGCGAGAAAACGAGAAGATGCTGTTTGTTTTGTTTCGGCGATTGATTTTTTCTATGGAAAATTAAAAGACGCAGAAAACAAGCGATCAGAGAAATTTACCTAGCAGCTCGTTTCGAATTTAACAAATATCATAATGGCGCAGTGAGGTCAAGATCGACAATATTAGAACGATATATATTATTCTGAATTTTGCCAGCAGAAGTGCAAAATCACTCACTTAATAAATAATTAAATTTAACATGCAGTAGGCAAGCATATATAAATAAAACGACGAAATTAGAATAGTTGTAGATAATTCCAGAAGTGACGAATGTAAAAGATTTTTAGATCGACAAAAATCCACGGTTCTTTTGTGACATTGGCGAGTTTATTACGCGACATAAATTTCCGACGAACACAACTGTTAGAAAAATATAATGTACGAAGAACTTACGGAAGGTGTACTTTGTTCTAGAAATTAGAAGCGCGGAGGTAAAATCAGGGTAGAGGATCGATGTATAGCTGGCAGAGTAAAGACAGTTTTGCGCAATATATAAAAAACGAGAAATTGGTTCGATTTTGGAAACAAATATTGCGCAACAGATTCTCGTCATCACACACAGGACGCCTTCCCAGGACGCTGTGCGCTTGTGAAAAATCGGGGGATGGCTCTACTTCATATATATTGTATATGCATATATATATATATATATATTATATATTATTATACGAGATCACCGAGCGCCCGCGTCGAACGATTTGACACGTTCCACCATACGCATTTGTATGCGCGCGTTAAGTAATTTATTCTGTTCTGTTTTGTTTTGTTTCTAGATAATCAACAAAAAATTAAAAAAAAAAAAATTCACGCGGTTAATACGATTTATGTAGTGGCTAAAATGTCGTTAAACTCTGCTCGTTTCTGTTCTTGTTAGAGGCATTTCGAGTGTTTATGCTTGCGTGCTAAAGAAACGTGGATGAGATTAAGGCCTAGCTAATTGTAAATTATTTAACCACATTTCGAAGAGAGAATGACTATGTGACAAACTGATTAGAGCAGAGTTTTCACCCCGCGAGACGAATGTTTATGTGTTACACTTGTATTTCTTCGAATGTGTATTTATTATACGCAAAGACGAAAATGTGTATGGATTGGTATCTTCAGTTTTAATGATGGAGATCAAAACGGAAGGCGTGGCGAGGTGCAATGAGATGTATACGACAAGTTATCTTAGTATTATATATACGGCATTGTAAATAGTAAAATTATCGTCGTGATAGGATAATATTATTATGAATTATTATTGCAATTACCGCTACTTGAATTGCAAACGCGGCGGAGGATTACTCTTGTCCTGAACAGACTGTTTGGCTTATTACGACGCGTCACAATAGCGTGTTTTAACGAGACTGTATACGCAGGTTCGTAGTTTCGCTTCGAAAAGTGATATCTTCGGTACGAAAATTTTGGCGCTCGTTTATTGTGTTTTCGTTCGAGGGACAAAACGTGTTCTTGAGTTTGCGCGGAAACGAGTTTCCGTGAGTTTCGCCGTCGCGACAGAATTCTTGTATGTTAATGAGCAACCAAAAGCTAGTCTTTCTTGTTTCGATTTCGTGGTTCAAAAGACGAAGATCATACAAGACCTCGTCTGCCCAGATGCAGATGTTTAATTTAATAAGTTTTTTGTTTGTTTTCTTCTTTTTGTTTTGTTTAAAAAGCATTGTTTTCCGAAGGGGCATTGAAGAATCTTCGAATAGATCCGATGGTAAAGCGCATCGAACTTCCAAGTTGCATCTTAATTCTTTCAGTGATAAATGTTTCAATAATAATAAATAAAAATTGCGTGTTACATTTTTTAATATGTGTTACATTCCTGAGGAATTTTAATGGCTACTACCAAGCAACACACTGTTCCGCTGTTGTCATCGAAACCATAAGTTTTGTAAATAAAATACACGTCTAATAACGATAATAACAACAATAATGATAGTAACAATAATAATAGTAATAATGATTATTATACAACGATAACAATAATATTAATATTAATATTAATAATAACGATAATAATGTAATAAGTATGATGACATCAACATTACGATTTGAACGCGAGTATACATGGACATTGTGATATATATATTTCGAGCTGGCCGTTCATTTTTTCTAGCGGTGAAGACCCGCGCAAAGATATTCCGAGTGGTGGGATATTTGCGCGAGCGGTTGCGAAAGAGAATAAGTCGACTATTCTAGTTACGAATTTACGGTAGAATTTAGGCAAACTTAATGAATAAATATATGAGATAACAAGATAGACGACTGGTCAGTGTTTCAACCACAAGAACGTATACGATTTTTAATGTACAAAACTTTTAAATGTATCGGAGGCGGTGTGAAAACACACATAGTACATACACACTTCTTTCTCGATTTCGTCCTGTCGTCTTGGGGACGGAAAAAGCAAGATCTTTACAATGTTCAACTGGAGTGTGGTTTCTTATTTTCGAATGCTTCGTGCAATACCTCGCGTCGTCGAGCATCCCGCATTTCTTTTTAGCGCATACAGCGAGAGAGCTGTTCTATTCGATGATGAGCTTCATCTCCAAGCGAGAGCTCCGATGAATGTCCTTCGTGATCGTGATACCTCTCCTCTCCTAAAGGCGAATAAAAAAAAAAAAAAAACTAATTCCTGTATTTATTTAATTTATCATGCGTGTGTAGATAGCTTTTCGCGAGTGAAGATTGGCGCTCCGGTTGATTTTACGTGGCGGGTGCGCCACTCTTTGTAAGCGATTTGTAACATATATTGGGCTCTGCTGATCGTACGTTTAAGCGTTTTTTCGTGCACAAAGTTAGCCCGAATCGTACAGTCCGCAGAGACGTCATCCGATTCGTTACAGATTCGCATGAATCGGAAAAGAGAATCGACTGACTTTATCGCATCTTTATCACAAATCATTATCGTCGATGAATTTAATTAGCGATAAATAGACAGAATTTTAATTTTCATCGTTGTATAGTTGTGTATAGAGGTCAACTAAGTGTGTAAAATAAATCATTATCAAACTATTGACCAATTTTGTCTCGTCCCGCCTTGACTCTCGTTCCTGTTAGGATATTTCGAGAAAAAAAGAGTTTTAGTTCTGTGTTAATTAATTGTTAATACATTCAGAGAGAGAGAGAGAGAGAGAGAGAGAGAGAGAGAAAGTAAGTGAGTGAGTGACAGAGACAACAAACATAACACAAGTTTAGTTGAAAATATACATTTTTATATATTTTTTTAGGTGTATATATATATATGTATATAATATATTTGGATTACATTGCATCGTTAATTCTTACATTGTTACAAAGGGAAATGTATGTCAGAAATTAAAGCTGCACTACAATATTGATTGAAATTAGCACTCATTACAAAGCGGAAATTGCTAAATCGAGAATATATTGTATTCATTAGTTTCTAAATAATACTACGATGAACAATAAGGCTAACGAGTACTATATCGACAATTATAGTTTAATTTTCTAAACAAATGTACAGTATACACAGTCTTTTACTTTAATTAACGTAATACTTATTAAATATTAGCAGTACGTACTGCATATATATTTGATAATACTGCATATATATCAGATAAGATATAGAACATGTAGATAAAAATAATTTCTTGTGTCTAAAAGCTCTTATTCGAGAGCAATTGTGTTCCAAAACATCTCGCATCAATATCCATTTCGTAGTGATATGTTGATACAACGTATTATAGTTTATTTATGTGATATAAGTTACTGTTGAATAATTTGGTCATGTTGTGTCATTCATTTCATTTTCTATTGACCAAAAGGCCTTCAAGTAAAATAGTAATCTTTAGTATATGAAATAATTTCTCAATATCGGAAAAAAATGTGCTGTATTTATTTTTTTTTTTTCACATTTTTCTTGCTCCAAGCAGAAGATGTATATCGAGTCACTTTACTAAAACTAAATTAAATTATTAATACTATTTTATTAATTATTGATATCTCTAAAACTCTATACAGAATGTGCAAGTTCTATATAATAAGGATCTTAAGAGAAAAATTCAATTTCAAAGACGTGTGTGATATTTCAAACTATGGTTATATAAATAGTTTTTTGTATACACGCATAGATTCCCAAATGTATGAAATCGAATGACTTTTCGTCTTATAATTATAAATAACATGTATATATTTCCTTTCTCTTATTTTTGTGCTTCTGTTTCTCTCTTTTCTTTTTTTTTTTTTTATTATAGACATGTATTCTTGGTACAGTGTAAATACGAATATTTACTCGTGCAGATGTTATTTTCGAGCTGATTGCAAGTAGAACAAGGTTCGACTCCTGGCTGAGGATTTTTTTTCGCAATATTTTAAAATTAGTTAGGGGGGTGTACGGGGTTTATCATATATGAGATGCAAACCAAGCATTCTATATGAATTTAGGAATTGAAATTTCAATTCAAAACTCACGTGTAAAAATTTACACGGT
>QVNW01001524.1:0-38116 GCA_014825475.1 Pseudomyrmex flavicornis
CTATACCAAATATAAACTTTCCTTGACCTTTTGCAAGGTAAAACCTACCTATTGACTTGACTATTATTATCGATTATAATCATAGAATTCTATTAGTATTATGCAACAATCTCTTAATATTTGCGAGTAAATTATTTAAAAAATAAAATAATAATAATAGATGAGATAAATACACATTTCATTTAAATGCATGATAAATTAGTAGTATTATTAAATCGAATAAGTTAACGAGGCTATATATAGAAAAAGCGAAAATTTATATTTAAATTCTATGTGTACTAATTAATGTCGTGTTAATCGAACTTGGAGCTGACTAAGCAAGCAGCGTTAATTCATTCAAGCAAATTTCGATGGCACGCTATATGCTGATAATTCGCGGCTAATGACTGCTATGAGCCGACTTCGCCAAGTTCGATTGCGAACCAAGTAATTGGACGAGACGTCGAAGTGCGAAACGTCGGAATCGGCGCCGAATAGCTTAAGCTCGGTGCATAATGCACAAGAAACGAGTAGGAGAATCCATTCGGACCGATCGATGCAACGTCCGATGCGGGCGATGCGTTATTCGTACTATAGATACGTGGGGCACGCACGTGGAATCGCGGAAACCCTGTATTTGCACATCGAGTTACAATTCCCGAAAACAGAGACCGTAAATACGATACGAGCAGCCATATAACGCGCCGTCACGGCTCCCGCTTCTCGATCTCGAAAACCCTTTCTCCCTTCTGCATTTCAAACCTTCGAGTTTTCGAGCATGTTTACAATCGCGTTCCGACTCTCTTCTGACTATACTTTTAGAATTTGACTGATAGAATTTAATTAAATAACAATGAAATTTCACGGATAATAGGAGCCGATACGCTGGATGTTTTGCGGAATAAATATATATTTAAATGTATATTTATATTTTAGAGGTGTAAATTCTTACGCAATATTTTCGAATTGAAATGTTCAATTCTTAAATCCATTAAGGTGATGCTAAATTTGCATCACGTATATCGGAATACCCATTTCCCCCTTCTCCATTAATTTAGAAATTATAGTGCGAAAAAAACATCAAATGCCTCGGTTACCGAATAGGAAAGGCGTTGGCACGGAAAGCCGAAGATTCCAGGTTTGACTCTTGGCTGAGGTGTTTTTCTCGCAATATAATTTCTAAATTACTCGGAAACGAAAAATAGGTATCATATACGCGATGCAAAGTTAGCATTTTATATAAATTTAAGAATTGAAATTTTCAATTCGAAAATAATTGTGTAAGAAAATTTAAACTTTTAAAATATAAATATACATTTAAATATATATTTATTCCTCCCAAAACATGCAGCATATCGGCTCTTGTTATCCGTGAAATTTCATTGCTGGTTTTAAAAACCATACGAGCCTTCAATTTAACTTCATTAATTAACTAAATAACATTCTTCTTTATTTTTTACCAGTATTTACGCAATTTTTGTTTACCATGTAAAATGAGATAAGCGGGTCACTTCACCCGATGCGACTATATTCGTACATGAAAAGATCAAAGAATGTTTCTGATATTTACTACATTGCAACGATCTGAATTAAAGGCGACATATCGACGATGCGCAGACGACAGACCGGCGCGACGTAACACACGTGTGTCAATAAGCGCATAGGTGACAAGAAAGAAAACCAGCTGCTGTATCGCGACACTTTTGGTAAGGAGAAGACTTCGAGCGCGATGCTAGACAGCCGAGCGGTACCACGGGGACACGATAGCACTATAGATCTCTAAGTGAAGGCACCTGCGTGCATACGACGTCAATAAATAACGAGAGCCGTCTGTTATCTCGCCTCTTTTCTAACCACCCCCCGCGTTTCCCTCATTTTCCCGCTTTCATCCTGTTTGGCCGACCACTCGGCTCCGAACTCTGAAATAGCCTAACTATATTTAGGACACTTCAGCGCGGATGTACGGAAAACTTCGTGGTGCATCCGCATCTTTTAAGAGACAAACTTACGAGCTCGTTAGCATCAATGCGTTAATACACCGGTATGGTGTGTTAACGCGTTCTCGTAACATATACGTGGCGAGAAATGAAACCGCGAACATTCACAACTCGTTATTACGATATACCTAAGTTTATTTTTCTCCATTTTCTCGCGAACGTGATTTTATATTAAGAGTGAGAAAAAGGTGTGTTGAGTAAAACAAATTATAATTTATGAATACAGACCCTTTGGACTGTTGAGAGAGTAAATCTTTGTTAAACAATTGTAAAGTTAAATATTGAAAAAAATATTTTATACACAATAAATATCTTAAAAAGTTTATGAAAACATTAACAATAATCAAATAAGACTTTCATTTCTTCTAAATTTTTTGAAATACAACAAACTGCTATGGTAATAATTTTGTTCGTTACGTATTCTCATATTTAATGCGGAAAGCAATAATTTCGAGTTTATCGACTGTGAAATCCGGATGCAGCCGATCTACGTATAAATTTCGCATAGTTATCTAATAACTTCGCGTATAGGATATATTTCGCTGCTTAATTACATTTCTAACAAATAACCGATATATAGACTAATATAACATTGTGTGTTTCAAAAGTTGAGAGTATTAATTTAAGCCTATTTTTGTGAATAATCGAAAACCGATTTTATACACAAAAAATTGTCATAGAAAAATATTGGGTCGTTAAGTATAAAACTTAATATATATAGTATTTACTTGAAAAATAAATAAAAATATATAGATATGTAAAATATATATATAATAAATAAAAAAACTAAATAAATTTGTAGATATATATAAAAGATATAATAATAATTAATAATAATAATAATAATATTATTATTATTTATTTATTTATTTTAGTTTTTTTGTTTATTATATATATATTAGTATTATATATTTATTATATATTTTACATATATGTATATTCATTATATATATATATATATATATTCATTATATATATATATATAATGAATTAATAATAATATATATATAATAAATTAAAAAACTAAATAAATGTATATATATACATATACATATATATATTTATTTATTTAATAAGTTACATGTTTCACAAATGTGTGTGCGTATATATGTGACATATACATATATTTATCAAGTTTCATACTTAATGACCCAATAAATATATTCTATTGTCTTACCATTAATTTTCCATTAATTGCTCTCGCCCCAATTACTGACGAGCAACACTCTGCCAGATAAAATCGGGTCAAAGGATGTTGGTAATTTTGCATTCACGCTGCTTGGTTAATCGACCTTATATCTTTCATAGCGACTAATACTAGCAAACAGTATCGCGATGTCGGGCTTTAAGTAATTCGTTTACCGTACACGATACACATTAAATTTTATGCTACACGACAAACCCACCGGTAATACTGTGGCGCGCAACAACGCGTTTAACTGCATTTCGCGGTAACGAACTCCTCCAAGAATCAAATTTCCGCGCGTGCTCCCGAGTAATAAAATGATTGTGAAAATAAATAGAACAACTTCGAGAATCACTTCTCGCCGGAAGATGTTCCATCACATAGAGTCGTGGAAAATCTCTCTTTTTTTTTTTTTTTTTTTCACGCGCTATAATTTCGTCCGCGTAACGCACGAAAGCTAGTTACTTATTAAAGAAGAATTTTTGCCTCATATCTCGTCGTGTAATCTCGTTCGTCCCGTCGCTTTTCACGAGAACACCTATTTCTCGCGGCATTTATTTTTACGACAAGATTAAATCGTACGCGGAGCGAATTTCAAGATAAAAAAAATATTGGTGCGCGCGATATATTGCTCGATATTCGCGTTTTTATTGTACTTTTTTTCTCCCGCCTCTCTCTTGGCAGTAAGAAAGTTATTTCAGTATTCGCAAAATGAAACAAAACGAAAGAAATGAGACGAAAACACAGCGATTTATGCGCACATAATAAGACCTAGATAAATATGTGTACTTGTTGATACGTTTCAACATAGTTTGCATTGCGAGAATAATATTTTTGCAATTTTGTCATAGCTAAAAGTGTAAAAATTTTGAAGAAAGCTTAAAAAAAACAAAATTTTTTTTTTTATTTAACCTTCTCTCCCTTTCCAAATCGGAGCGTTTTTCGTATATACAGAGACCTTCATTAATTCGTACGACGAGAGGGAAAGGAGCTTTTCACTGGTTTTCAGCCGCAGGGGAGTGAGACATTTAAAAAGGAAAACTCCTTCCCCTTTTTTGCTGCACGAATTAATGAAGGCCTCTGTATTTAAAATACGCCATTTTCCAATAATCATAAAGATGTTTACGCCAGCCTAGGAGTCTGCGATTAAACAGCTGTGCTTATAGTCTCTCGCTCTTTTGTTAAATAGCAAAATTGGGACGAGCGCGGTCACATAATTTCTGCCTGCTCGATACAGCGGAATTGAATTTGTGACATTCCTTTCTCACTGTTGGAAGAACGAATAATTCAGGCGAATAAATTATGAACACAATAACGATTGTTCTCGCGGAATGTGTTAATTCATAACGGATCGATCGGATTGCGGTGTGTCGCGTTAATTATGAGAATAACGCGCGCGCAGGTGGTTCCGATGATCATCGATTCCTTCTCGCCCATCCCTCTCTCTCTCTCTCTCTCTCTCTCTCTCTCTCTCTCTCTCTCTGTGGCTGCGGGATATAATTGATTTTAACCGAACTTTTATGTTCCATTCTTGGGCCTCACGGTTGAGCACTAAGCCAGTTTACTCAGAGACCGCACACAAGCGCGCTTTTACTCGGCAATAAGGTGCCGAGGACTTAATCAAAGTCTTGGTAAACATAGCCCGGTTTTCATATCGCGAGTAACACACAACTATCTCCTTATTTTTCTCCTCGATTGGCGACACTTAAGTAACATTTTATTAGCATTTTTCGTCGATTTTATTAATTGTATGAGTAATACAAACAAAACTTGAATATACTTCATCTTTATATAAATTATCTCACTTTGAATAATTCACATCTTGTTTATCGTATCTTCGAATTTAATTTTTAGTCCAAAGTGTTTCTATTTTATCAAACCGTATTTATTTTCACATAGTTATTTGTAATATATTTTTTATACGTTTGAAGAGTTTTTATAATACGTATTTCACATTTTACTAGTTTTTTTTTCGCAATATTTAAAAACTTAAAAGAATTCTGAACGCAATAAAAGTGTGTTACACTTCTCGAACAAAAAGTGTGCTTTTATTGTGAAACAAATGTATTTTAAGCAATCTTCATACCTTGGAAAAAAAAGACTCGTAACCACAATTGCCGTTTTTTAAATAACGTTACAGAGAATTTCGTTAACTTTTCAAGCGAAATTCTTTGCTTTATGTGTTGCAAATATGCATTCATAAAATATTGCGTCTTTTCATTTCACCAGTGAGTTTGCAGAATTGACTTGAATGCACATAAAAGCCATCGGCGCATGAGATGCTTCGACGCAATCGATGCTTCAGCGGTTGCAGCAAAAGCGATATTTTCCACGACAATCTGTTAGTACGTATACTACTTTATGTCTATGCACTCTCTCTCTTTGATATGATGCAAAACAGTTTAAATAAAACTATGAAATAAACACTAAATATCACATGAGAATATATTTCATGTTGTAACAACAATTTTAATATAAAAAATACGCAATCATACACAATCAATACAATAAATTAACAAACAAACGCTTTCGTGTATTATGTTTAATTTATAAACACTTTTTTGTAAAGATAAAGATAAAGATTATTAATATACCACACAATGTATGTAAAAATGTGCGATGTATCAGATAAGTGGTTTGTATAGCACACCGATAATGGAAATGTGTGTGAGAGAGAGAGAGAGAAAAAAGTCGGATATATATTTTATTAAAAAAAATTCCGTATTTTCGTACGGAAAATACGGAATGATTTGAAATATCGAAAGACGTATTATGTAGCTCGCATTAAAATCCGAGGACATTAGCGGCGTTTTTGTGTTTTATGCACAAGTTTCTTGAATATCTCGAACAATTTTTGAATTTCGAAAGGTTTTTGAATTTCTCGAATAGCTCAAACGATTTATATATAGACCAGGAATGCCTAGTTTCGGAATGCAGGTTGCGAACGTGGAGATCCCGAGTCGAATCTGCTCAATGACTCTGGAATTTTTTCACACACATGATTTTATTTTTCTACACATATTCTATATGTAACCAAGTTTGTAAATCTTACATATTTTGAAAAATTAAATTAAGATGATTGACGTTATCCGCCTATAGACGCGAGAAGTTAAATGACTTATTGAATAGAGAAGATTTAATCAAATGGTCGTTTGGAATCATAACGATCTATCCATGCGAATCTGATACAGAAAGACTCCATTAATTCGAACTCGAAGGGAGACAAGAGCGTTCGGATAATCAGGTAGTTCGAATAATAAGAGCTCACGATTATCTCTATAATTTATTGATTCGCATGATAGAAACTAATGTTCGCAAAACTAGATTTTTAGTCTTGTCTCTTATGCAAAAACACAAATTCGCACGACGCAAGACCTAAGTTCAGATATATAATAGGAGCTTGGTAATATATTCGGTCAATCGGCTATGTGACGTCATTGGTTCCGATAAATGGAGTTCGGATAAATGGAGTCCCACTGTATTATTGTTGTAGGAAAAATTGTGGATTAAGTAAGAGTGCATGCAAAAAAAGACTTTTGCATGCACACAGATTGATCTTCAGGCGTTAAATTTAATATAGATATGTTACAATACCGTCGGTGTCTAGCGCCGACTGCCGACTAATTGCCGTCACAAATCGTTTTATCGAAAAAACCTTCGATACGTTCTTTTAAAAATCTCTTCTTCCTTTATATCGAAAGCCGTTGTATCGCTTGAGAGATAAGCGAAAACAAAAGTGTAATAATACAGGATAAATAAACAAAAAATCTCGAACGCGCGTTTATTTACAGATTAGTATTTACAATAACAACTGCTGGTATTTATAATAACAACTGCTGTTTCAAAAAAATAAACATTAAAGATTTAACGGAATTTTCTTCGAATCGATGCGATTTACGCAAACATGCGTATCATACACATTTTATATCATATCTTTTACATTCCTTTTACATTGTTGTAATTAAATATTTTTATACTATTTAGTTTTCAGACAGAATATCATTAAAATCCATGGTGTAAGAATAACAAGTGAGTTATTGCGCATAGAGACGGCAACGTAGCGAGAGCAAACTTGGCCAAAAATGTGATTGACAGTCCTCACTACGTTGCCGCCATACGTGTGCTTTTACGATTTAGGCCAAATCTTTGATTGGTTGCTACATGCGCATTTTCGAAATAACTCACCTATTAGTCTTACACCATGGAATAATCGATAAAACACATTTGAGTAACACAAGTTTTTCAGTGTAATCAATTATAGTCACAGATCGCGAAGCGACACGAAATTAGACGCGTGTGTGATGTCACAGATTTAATCTTCGGTCATTTCGCGTCGAGAGTCCCGAGAGAGCGAGATTAACCACTCCACGCTTTTTTTCCCGTCCGTGTTACAAACAAATTTTGCATGCAAATAAAATCGAAAAATGTCGAGTCTTGCGACGAGCGATTGTGTCAAGTGTATTATCCTTTTTTTTACGTCCTCAAAGAATGAACGCTCAGATATGAAGAGCGTATACGTTCTCGAAAAATGGACGCTCAGATACAAAGAGCGTATATATATATATATATGTATATATACACGATCAACATCTGCAAAATATGGACGTACATAGTACATATGTGCCCACACTGTGTATACCTACCACATTTTATTTCACAAGTTTTTATTGAACAAAAAACGCAACCGTACGTGTAAGCACTCCGTATGTTAGCGTCGATTTGTCAGCAACGTGTACAGTTCACAGCGATCGCATTTTGTCACAAGCGCGCGCGCGCGCGCTGCAGCAAAAGAGTTAAGCTTCGTCTACATAAAACAAAAAACGCACGTCTTGAACAAATACGCGAAAGAAGCGGCGTTCATTTATATTAGTTCAGAGTTTGATTTTGCCTGTGACGTTCACGACGTTGTGGTTTTTTGTGTGATTTATACAAACGAGACTTTAGTACTTGCACAATGCGAGCGCGATATTCTCGGTAGAGAATAACAAGCGACAATGGTCTTTTCTGCGTATTCCGTATTTTGTATTTTACTTTTGCGAAGAATATGTCGAGTATAATACAAGATCAGAAACCACGAAAGAGCAAAGGAAGCATTGAGAATCTGTTAGACAAGGAATTCAATAAAAAGAAATATTCGATAAATTTAAAGTCGGTTGTGCTTTGAGATACCGGCAATGATACGATATTCGCGTATGAAAATAATTCGCATAAAACGATCTTGCGCGATGCGGTGGCATGACGCGCGTCGCGTCGCGTCGGCCATGACATTTCAAAATTTTTCCAACGAGTTGAGTTTTACGATCGAGTTTTTTCACCGAGATTGTAAGCTAGTAGTCAAAAGTATACAGGGTTGCTATAAAGTGTCTGGGGAAAAAGAAAATGGATGGAAACCTTATTTCAGGATAATGCGGGAGAATAAAACTAAAATATTCAGAAGATTCCCTAAAACCTCGGACGGTCATAATCACGGCGGGCGCCTTCGAAAAATCCGCCAGGACATCCCCGGCACTCTAAAAAAAAAACAAAAAAAACAAAAAAAAACAAAAAAAAAAAACAAAGACAGTCCGGGGAAAAAAGAACGGATGGCAACCCTAATCGTCTATAAATCTACATTGATTTTTAGCACGTTGAGTAGTTTGTTCAATCTCAGTAGTCAGTCTGAATAGTGTGAGTAGTTTGTTCGTGATATTGATTGGTGTCGTGATTGTGCTTTTTATTCGGATTGTTGCAAAAGAGCAGTTCCACTAAAAATTTTTACAAAAAATCTTGTGTGCAATTTTCTGATAGGTTACCGAATCTTTACGCGGATTAAACGCACTTGTTACTCGTAATTAACAGAGAATGTCGAAATATATATCACTGTGTGGAATATTGTCGTGTTTTGTGTTGTGTATTCGGTCGAAGTGTGCCGGATAAAAAATCGCCGGGAGTGCTGTATGAATAACTGGGGATTGTTGTGCAGAGAAGTGATTAGTGTTGTCAGGTGCGTGAGATAGTATGTGATCCGATGAGCAACGCGACTGTTCAAAATGCGAAATATAGCGCGGCTGCAGTAGAGCGGCAGTGCGAATGACGATATATCGACTGATGAGTAAATTTTTTTTTATTTTAGCATACAGAGATTGCTGGGAAAATAATACAATAAAAAGTAATACTATTTATCATTTTGTAGAAAATAATAAAAGTATCTATATTTTGTGTGTGTGTGTGTGTGTGTGTGTGTGTGTGTATGGCAATTGGAGACTGTCAATATATAAAAATATAAAATATTAAAGCAATGTTGCAATAGAGAAAAAAACAATTTTTTGTAAAATATTGTAATTTATTTGTAAAATAAAAGCTATTAATAAAATAACTATATTAATATTTTAGAATAAATGCAGTGATACAAAAGTAAAATATTCATACACTTTCGAAAAATGTTGATTGATGGAATTACATTTCATGAAAAACTATACTAGCAACCCACACAAAACAAAACTTCCATTAGATGTTCATTAAACGTCTACAATAACATCTAATAAAAGTCTAATGAGATTTATGAGATTTTCAAGTCTTAAGTGTATGATTTCTCTCAAACTTAGAAAATAAATTTCTATTTAAAAAAAAAAAATTAATTTCTAACAATTCAGACAAAATGAGCAGAGATTTAGAAACTTGATACATTAAACTTATAAGAGCACATTGTTTTCCGAACAATACAATTAAATTTCGCTTGTATTGACATTCGTTTAATTTATCTCTCTCAAATGTCCGTAATATAATGTTGTTCTTTTCGTAAACCGTGAATGTAAATATTTAAACATTTCAGTTTTGACGTAGATGAATAATAATAATGTTTATATCATAAGTGCACTTTCTGCAATCATTAAATCGCGCTTTCCCACATACCGTGTAAAAAAATTTCTATAAGATACGAGACAATATGCACGTGCAAAACAAATTTAAAAAATATGTAACAGAAGTATTTTATAATTTGTAATTTTGAAACACCTTGATAATATTTCGCATAGGCGTTTAGAAACAAAACGCTGCACGTTTCTCAGAATAACAGATGGAGACAATCGACGTGCGTCGTTTGAATTATCCGGACGCTCGTTAACTAGAACATCGCGGCATTAAGCCTTAATCCTTCCGAATCCGCAGAATGACAAATTATGTCATAAATTCGAAGTAGAGTTGAAGAAGGGTAAATTAAAAGGACTTCCAATTTTATCCTATATTGCACGCTGCAGTGTCAGTGTTTTACGTCAAAGTGTGCTTATGCAACTGTGATTGTCAGTTTTTAATGCAAACTGAGGAGAAACATTACTTTTATGTATATCGTATATATGTTAGCGTCAAAAGCCGAAGTGAGGTTGATTCTAGGATTGATTGGTCAATTCGCGGAGCATGGTCAAAGACCGAAATAAGGTTTTTAGCATACTTTTCAATGTACGTTATTATTGCAGTGACATATTATAGATTAGGTTGGGTTATTATTATTAGGTTTTTATAGGGAGTGGGTGCACGGAGAAGGACTTCGTCCTTCCCCCGCTCACACGTGTACGATAGTATGTGATAGAGGAAATATTGTAAAAAAATGTCCATTCGGACTTTGATACGTTGTTTCGCATATTGACCAGTCAATCCTAGAATCAACCTCACTTCGGCTCTTGACGCTAACATATAATAACAAAGTTTTTACATATATATTACTATTGTTATTTAATTAAGAATGAGTTGAAAAAAAGATACTGAAAGATTTCCGAGAACAACTTTCAGTTGTTTTTCTTTTTTTTAATCGAGTCGTTAGTTAGGAAAAGCAAAAGTTTGTTTTCAGTAGAAAACGCGATATCGAAGTGCATTAATCTGCGAGAGTAAGCCATAACTTTGCGTCTCGTGATATCTTTTTAACGTGGGCAAGCGCGTGGCAGTTCGGGGAATTTAGTTTCCGGACGCACACGGGTTCGTCCTTTTTGTGGTTTATATCAAGGTGAACGGATACCGAAGGATAATGTTGACGTGGAGGTAACGTATGCGCGCGACAGTTTTCTGTTTGCTCGGAGGGATGTACTACATTTTGCACGATAATGTTGCGGATGCGCCGTGAAAATGATACGGTCAACATGTGGCGATGTTAATTTCGTCGACATCGTGTCAACGCACCGATCGAACGAACTTAATCAACCCCTTGTCCTAACATTTGCGCGGATGGTCGTAGGAGCGAATAATTGCTCGATTAAAAATGTCTTTTCTCGACTCTCTTTCGAGATTTTTATTACTGCACAGAGAATGTGTTTTTTACATTAAAGAATAACTTTTTTATTTTCTTTTTTGCTGCGTTATCATAATTTAGTAATGTAACAATTTTACGTTTAAATATGAATCTTTTTTATTGTCGTGCATTTTTCAATTAAAACTCGAATACAAGAAAAAATATCGATAAAATTTTTATCAGGAACGAGAACGCTGTTTGGAGAAGAGAAAGAAACTTTTGTACATTCAAGTATCTGTACTTTTTTACTTTAACTTTATCGTTGCTAAACCATGTAATGAACTAGGTTTTTAACTCTGCGACAAAAGGCAAATATTCCGCGGAGAATGCTCAAAAATTACAAAAAACTTCATATTTCTCATCTTGTTTTTTTTTTTTTTTTATCGCGCGGAATGCAAATGAGAAAGGAGAGAAATAAAGAGAGCGCACGCGCGACTGTTTCCGCATACGCGTATCCTGCGGCGCTCAAAGGTGCAAATAGTTTAGTTGTTCGTTTTGTGATTCATGTGTCTGTTCACGTGCCCAGGAGAACGTGCATCCGCACGAATGAGATTAACTCTCGGCGGTTTCGCTCGGGCTCGTGCGCTGCGGGATTTATATCCCTTTACTTCTAGTGGTGCGAGTCAATCTTCGATCGGACGTTTGCGTTTGTGTTCCCGATATCGTGCGTAAATATTAGAAAGATGCGAATTGTTTGCACGATATATATATATATGTGTGTGTGTGTGTGTGTGTATACCTGTGGTAACGACTAAATGTGCGGCTTATCATTCTTCCAGTACGCTAAATCCTTCCCATTGAAAGGAATGAAGTACTTCAGAAATATTTCTTTTTATCAAAACGGTTTTTTTGTGCTAGGGAAGATCAGGGCATCTCATATATCAGACCAAATCCTTCCCTTGAAGAATAAAATATAATATGGAATTCGTTTTTTGCGATCGTTATTGTATTTTTGTAATCAAGATTATGTTTGATTATTACAATTTAATAATATTCTTTTATTTAAGCACAATTATCGATAAGTATTGACTATGTACGATTATTTATATTATTTACTATTACATAATTAGTCTAATAGTATAAACTATGAAACTATGAAATTATGTAATTATTGAATTAACAGAATATTAGATCAGATGCGAGTTAAATCACAAGATGTATATATGTGCGTGTTATTTATTGAATATGAAACCATAATTTATATAACCGTTACACATACATCTCGTGGTTTGGCACGCATCTGCCCTGTTGAAATATTCTGTTTCATTTTTTCACGAGCTTATCCAATTGTTATTAATAATTAATCGAATTGATCGTTTTCGATTTTCGCACTAGCAATTGTTGTTATTATGAATTTTGAATTATTTTCTCGATTTTTATAATTAAGTAATTAATTATTTTACACAGTTTTTTGATATTAATATTATTGCTAATATTTAACATTATTTATTCGTGTCGTCGTGTTTACATGACTGATGGTAACTCACAGATTGCGCGAAACTTTGTTCGACGTGTATCAGGTCGCCGAAGTGTTGCCGTGTTTTTTCTTTTTTTTTTCTCGATCACTTGTGCCGCGAGATGCACAACTTGTGTCGTGTCGCCTGGCGCGAAAATGGGTGATTTCCGCTGGGAAAACTGCGTAATAAGGGCGTGATACAATAGCGAACCGTCGAAGAAGCCTAACAAAGAAATTAACGGTCTATTATAAAGCGCGCGATAGTGATCGAAGCTCTCAAGCGGATTTGAAGTAGAAAGAAGATAGAATCCCTCGAAGATAGAATCTGCGACAAATAATTGAGATACAGAGTAAGAGAGTGTGTAAACGAAATAAAACGTGATCGAATATGCAAAGAAAGGAAGATACTCTCTATAAAATTAAATTCTTACAATATTATTGCAGTAGGAAAAATATTCTTATCTATAAATTTGAATTATGTTCTACGTGGAATCTGTTCGTCTCTTGTATAGAAACGCCGCGCCAGAGACGAAACATTCGATGAGAGAATTCTGTTTACCTCTTAGAGAGGTCGGTTTTACATTTGCATAGATGCCAGCGCGTGAAAAATATAGCCGTGTATACATTTTCATGCGCTCTCTCTTTCTTTCTCTCTCTCTCTCTCTCTCTTCTATGTTGGTTTTTCCCTATCTTGTTGTTGCGGACTCAAGTCATATCAGAATTTCAGATTAGTATGAATTTAAACTGCAGCTCATTGTTGACAATCATATCGATTCTGAAACGATTTAAATGTTCGTCATCAACCGTTATATTACGATATATTTCACATTTTTCGCAACTCATTCACTTAATCTTTATTATTCCGCGACATTTTACAGTTTAACTCAAACTCCAGCTAAAAGGTCAAACGTTGCCGCACAAAAGAAAGGTTATCGTATTTTCAACCGACAGTCTAGTTAAGATTACTATATCGTGCGGCAATATCTACATCCATTAGCGACATTCGCTCGTTTGACTTTAATATTCCGCATGGAAAAAAATTAGATACTCAACGGTATATACGTGACTCGATTATATATCTTTCACAACGAGAAGCCTTACTAGGTAAAATATTTATCTGTTTCGCGATTTATCGGCTCCACACCCGAATTTTATCTGCACGAAAGATACGTAGTCGTAAAAACGGTATCGTAAACGTGTAAATATTGCGAATTTTCTCAATTTTGGGAGGAGTTGAAAGATATGTACATGTACATATAAAACATATTAAATAAATATTTATCAAAAATATATTTCTTTCTTTTCTAAGATATATATATATATTGCGTTTTTTATAAACTGTAAACATGCAACGCGTTATGCTAAATGTAAATTACTTGTCAAAATAATTATTTTCTAAATAATTATTTTCTGACACCTTAAATCATTAAATCATTAAGAAATATAAATAATAATCGTTAAATCATTAAGAAATATAAATTATAAATTTTTTTTCAGAATGTTAAACACTCTCAATAGCTTTATTAGAGTCCATATAAAGATTGTTTAGATCGTGGCTCGAATAGCAACGTCACATATAGGCTGAATTGTGCATCCTGTGATGCATCTTGCGTCGGTCAAACGAGTAGGCAGTTGCGAACAAGAGTTGCCGAATATCAACGCAATTTTAGCGCAAATTATATAACCGCCAGTCAGTTGTTAGTAGACAGCGTAGCGATTTGAGCCATGATTTCTGTTGGAACGATGTGGAAATTCTCGATGCGAAAGGTTTTTACCACAAAAGACTGATTTCTGAGATGTTGCATATTAAAATGCAGAAAAATAACATCAATTTTATGAAAGATACAGAGTTGCTTGATCCTTCATGTTTTCCGTTGATGAGTAGTTGATCCATCTCTTTTTCTCTCACTCTTTCTCTGTCAAAACGGTGTATATATTCAGTCGGTTTACCAGTTTTACGACAATCCTTCACATAGCCAGCTGACAATAATATACTTTTTTGTGAACGTGTGCCTGCTGTTTTTTGCATTGGATGGTTGACGATTCCTTTTGCGGCTTACTAATTGACAGTGAGTTTTCTTAACGATCTCTTTTTATCTTAATTTATTTCGAGAACCTGCAATAACTTTTTTTTTATTTATCTATTTATTTTTTTGCTTTAATTACAATAATTTGTTGATAGACCTACAATTTTTGTTAGACTTTTACTTTATTTTTTTTTTTTTTGACTCTATCGACTCTTTTTAACTTTTGACCACTATTTTAATTAATTGTGTGTTTACTCTATCCGCAATTTTTAAATAAGATTTAACTTTTTCACTCTACAGAGTTACTTTCCGTGACAACGTTCCTAAACACTCGCTGTTTTCCGCGTTTTCCGGCGTTGACTTTTCTTGTTCGGTTGACACAGATTCACAATTTTGAATTTACAAGGTTTGTGTGTATCTCTCTACAATTTTATGATCTTATTTCACTTCTTATCATTATTACCACTACCACCGGTGGATTACGTCTCTGCAAGTCTATTTTTATTCTAATTCCTAAAGAGGCCTGTTTTTATTATTTTTAATTAATTATTTTCTTGTGACAAACATAATCGAAATAGAAAAAAAACAAAGTCAATATCGATCCAAAAAGTCGAACAACTATATTTAAATAATTACAATAGCGTTAAATATTAAATTTTATTTTCTTATATTATAATATTTTTCTACGACTTTCTATGTACAAAATTATTTTTTATTAACAGATATACAGTTAATCAGCAACAAAAATGTCAACATTCTTTCGTCGCTAATGTGTGCACGTATAAGACGTGCGTTTTTGGTATGTGGGTTACGGGGTGTGGCGAGAGAGAGAGAAAGACAGAGAGTCACCCTCTTCTGGGACCGACAGGATGGATTTTTACCTACATACATGTCTTTGACTCTTTTCGCGGGATGGCGGGGACGTGATCAGATTAAATTACAACGCGTTGTAACGGTGGAAGGAAGGGGGGGTATTCGTGTGTCGAGGAGAGGGCGAGTCTCTCGATTACATTATCGCGCGGTCCCATTACATCGCATTAATAATGCCGTGTTCATTATGTGCCGGCGCGGGCGCGAACGCAAACAATGCTCACTTGGAGTCACGTAATCGCTGTCCGTTATATGCCCGCGTATAACGGGCGTGTTTCTACAAAGCTTGGTCGTGCGCGCGATTTCCCGACAAAACGTTCGGTTCGCACGCGCCTCCGATAATAACAGCCGGTAATAACGATTCCCATAAAATACTTCCAATTTTCGCCGAGACGATCGCATCGCCCCTCCATATCGTTCGCTATTAACGCGAATGATACCCGTAAAACTTTAATGTCTGTAACTCGTCGCTCGCGCGATGTTCACGCCATATCGGTGTCGTCACGAAAGACTGAAGTGGCGATACGATGATTAGTGTGTTGTCGTCGAGGACAGTGCAAGTATCAACCCCTCTTCCTGTGTAATGCACTTTAGAGATCACAAAGAAAGCTTGTGCGTAAAAGTTACACTTCGTGTAACGTTGTTATCGCTGTTACGTTACGAGTCGGGGTCAAGTGGACAAATGAAACGGTGCGGCAACACCGTTAATAGAGTTACAAAATTAATATTTTCTCTTTCTTTTCGATTGCTACGCATAAATATACGTGTAGAGTCCATATGTAATACTTTCAATTATAAATTTATTTAATTACTTTTGTCAGTTTTAATGCTTTTATTATTTAATTTAAATGTTTTTACATTAATTGACGTTTTCTACACTTGTTGCTTCTTGCATTATGTGTAATTAAACGCATACACTTAAAATCGATGACAAAGAACAAATGCTTTCCTACGTAAAGTTGCTTCAAATAATGCTTTTCATTAATTAATAAAGAATCTTTTAGGCTCTGAAATTTTCTAAACTAAGAAATATATATATATATATATATATGGTTGTAAGAGTCGTTCGCGCGATGTTGTGCGGAAATATGCGTGTATATATATGTATACACATATATATATTTGTTCCCGTGTAAATTTTACACGTGAGTTTTTCCGATGAGAAAGCCGGAGATTTCAGATTTGACTCCTGGCTGAAGAGTTTTTTTCGCAATATTTTAAAATTAGTTAAGGGAGTATATGTCATATATGTGATGCAAATCTCACATCCTATATGATTTTAAGAATTGAAATTTCAATTCAAAAAATCCACATGTAAAATTTACACGGGAACAAATATATGTATATGTGTATACATATATACATACACACGCATATTTCCGGACAACATCTCGCGAACGTCTCTTATGACCATATATATAATGATTTTCATTGTTTAAATCTATTACTAGTTCAACTTTATGTGAGAAGATGTAATATGTGCTCCGACTGTATAAATTATTAAACAATGCGACTAAAATCGCATAATAAATAATAATTAACTTGATAAATTGAAGCACGTAACGAAACAAACGCAATTGAACGTGTAACTGCGAATTACGTGAAATTATGCTATGTTTACGTAGCGATCCTGCATTCTCGTCACTCACACTTTTGTATCGAACATGCATCTTGTCTTTGCTCGTTATATTCCCAAAGCTTGATTAAATTAATGAACACGTTGTCTTTGTGTCAACGCGCTGTTGCACGACGCGTATTAATATTCCTCGGGTGCACTACAGGGTGTCGGGCAAACTCGGAGAGAAAGAGAGAGAGAGAGAGAGAGAGAGAGAGAGAGAGAGAGAGAGAGATGAAACGTTTACGGAAAAGATAGGAATCAACATATATGCAGTAGCTATCGCGCGAAGAGTATTTCAATTTCATAAGCACATCCACCGGCACAACACATACCGAGAGATAAACACTCGCGATTACGTTTAACGGACACACGTGCTGTCGTAGGTGGCACAATTTTATGTTTCGTGAAATGTCACGAGAAGGCCAAGGTGCGCGCGAATCTTCTGCTCGTCGTGCTCTGTTACATATACACATATAACGGCGATCAATTTTTTCGCAGATGTGTGTGTCTGTGAACTATACGGCCGCGGTGGTGTTGCGTTCAATTAAATTATAATAATTTGCGATGAGAAAACTTGATGAAAAAAGATTAGAAATACGTGGAAAAATGAAGGACGGAACTGGTCGAGGTTAAGGCCAGCCACTTGCATGCTTCGAAACAATGGCCCAAGTCTTTATTCTCCCCTTGATAAAGCGTGTACGTATGTATGTGTGCACATACATAGTAAATGCAAACTATACCGGTCGATATGCGTCCACATTGCGGCGGTCAGAATAACAGACGTAAACCAATTATTTGATTTAACCAACCATTGTCAATTCTTTCTCGAATTTATTGTATTTTATTTTCCGGCTCGCACATAATTAATCATAATTAATCATAATTAATTAGACTCGTGAAGTGTTCGACTAGCAATAGAATAAACATATTATTTTTCAAAAGCACGCGTGTCATATATGATTCGTAAAACTCACAGAAGCGTACGAATTAAAGTGATATTTCTATCTCTCATTTAATAGCGGTGCTATTCGCTTTAAACTCTCTCCTTTTAGATTTTTTTCTCCTTGCATTTGTGTTCACTACATTGTTGCATGTAATGTATCACTGACCCATTTTATTTTTGGTAGTAGAATAATACCTGTTAGATTTCATTGCACTCACGCGATTAAATCTTTGCCGACTTTTTTGTTTCATGTTAAAAAAAAAAAAAAAAATTGCGCGATGTGCGACTCATTTCGAAATAGAAACGAGGAATTTTTACAAGGCGACACATTTCTGAAAATTGTGTGACACGTTCGTGACATAAATAATTTTCTAGCTTACCTTCCTCTGGAAGTGTAATTTACCGAACGTTTTCCTCAACATTTGTTTCGTGTTGGAAGTATTAATTTGATTAAATGTCGCTCATACACATACACCGCATTATACCGCCCGTCAGAATTGTAGGTTTTTACTTAGCACATAATTAAATTGCCACGCAATTTTTGCATTACTTAATAAAGCGCGTTATTTTTCGCGTGCGTCGTAAAACCGCAAAACGCGGTTGAGAGAAATCGCATCCGGCAAAGATGATACGTTGACGTTTCTCGTCGCAATTTATTTGCGCGAATAAATGTTGAGATACACTGAATTTTGTACGGGGAAAAAAGAAGACAGAGATACAATTTAGAACATTTCGTATATGTATGTACCTATATACGCGAGACTTTGATGCACTTTCTTCTAGGATCCAAATCCTTTCGGCGTTACTAGCCATTAGTTCTACTGAGAGTAAATAGTTGTCAGGCAGTGATTCATAACGTGCACTCGAGAACACAGTCTCGAGAAAATAGCGTGCAATTTCAGGAAGAAAATTACGTTCTCGGAGAAACGCCGTTTATGTTTCATGCATGTTCGAAAATTCGAACCGTCGATATAGAATAGATCGATCTCGTTTGACGGAAATTTATTTAGGGATGCGAATCGACTGTAAATTACAAAAAATACGTAATTTCGAATTCAATTGTAAAAGTGAAAAAGTTGAATATTACATATACAAAAAAACTTTCTCTCTTTTTTTCTCCTCAATATTGGTGTGAAAGTTTTTAATCCGTTTTTTTTGTTTTCACCCAAAAATGTGCTTTACGTACGCGTCACAAAGCAAACTTCAACTACTCCAGGTTTCCATTAACTCGACTTGACCAAGAATGCCTTTTCCCTAACGCTCCGAGTGCCAGAAATCGACCGCTATTCTCACATAATGCATGCGCGCCCTTTAATTAGGTTGCAGCGAGGGTAAAGGGACTGCTTTTAGGACTCGTCTTAATTAACGATTTCGGCGCGGCACGCGATGTTTGATTTTCCTATTTTCGATGCAATTCGTTTCGTGGCTACGACGACGCGCATCAATTTTCGATTGTTGTTCGACAAACAACGAGAGAGAAATCTACAATTCAAAGTTCTATATAGCGCGGCAGGAAGGGCAACTGTTAATTCTGAGGCATTAATAATATATTCATAAAATTAATTGTATTATTGACATTGTAGCAGCTTTTGTTATTAAACATTTGTGTATATAACGCAACGTTTCCGGTGGTTATTTCGGAGCAACCGTCTGGAAAAATTTTGTGAACTTTACACTCTTTGAAAAGTTTATCAAAAGTGTAACAACTGTACTTTTGTTTTATGTCTCGCGCATCTGGCAAAGGTGAAATGTATCGCCGTAAACAACGGTCCGTAACTTTGCAGTGAGAAGACTGAGACTAGACCAGTTTCGCACTGCTGCGTACGTATATATTGCTGCGTCATTAGTAACGAGTCTCTTCTTATTACTATTCATGGTATACGATGACTTGACGCGCGAGAGTGCAAAGCGTTTTTTTTTTGCGGCGATGGCGACGATAAAATTTCTTTGTCACTGTCAACTCTCGTTTAATCTCTTATCAACACAACAGCCATCAATATGAGAGAAAGAGAGAGAAAGAGAGAAAGAAAGAGACAGTATATAATGAATATATTAATATCTCCGAAACGGAAATATATTGAGGTCATATATATATATATATATTATATGATAAATTGATATTAAAAAGCAAATACCACTCATTTCAGTAAAAAAATTACGATCATATAACGTGCAAATCTATTTTCGAATAATGAGAACGAGAGAGAGAGAGAGAGAGAGAGAGAGAGAGATGTAGCGCCGTGATTCTGTTTTTTCTTTAAACAAAGATTGCATATATATCTTTCTAAATGACATTTCGCAATTCATGCTCTTATTGCTTTTGGCAGAACGTATCTTTTTTATTCTGCGATCGCCCACCGCTAGCGCGCGTGACAACTTTCATTAATTACTGACATAAATATCGGTGCGCGCGTGGGTATCGTTTGCGGTGGAAACATGCGTTTTGCGAAGCTTCATTGCCGTCGGCAATGTTTCGATACCCCGTATATATATATATATATACGGTCATCGCACAGATCGGTTTGCAAATAAAAGAACATTATTGCAGAAACTCGATAAATGTCGAACCGTGTGGCTGACGTGCGCGCCAGCTCGAAAGGTTTCGACGTCGCGATTTACACTTATCGGACCTTACTCGCGCTTTATCGATAGCGATCGTGAAGGGCTCCTTTCAGGATCCCGTCGACAATGGATGCTATTGTGCGTTACGGTTGAGATCTAAGAGGCCTAGTTTCGGAGCAAATATCGCGTGTCCGATCGCTTAAGAATTCGCGGAAAGAATCTTACCGAAGAATGTCACGCGAAATTGCGCCGTTCTCTATTTTTGTCCGAAACAAGCATGCGAAATACTAATACCCGATCTGTGTGTGTGTGTGTGTGTGACGACAGCGTATTTATATTATCCCCGCGTGATAAAGTTATCAGCAACCAAACGCTGCACCCATCTTCTACTTCTGCGTCAACGACTTTATGTTTGCCCATTTGTTCATATTTTCTGTGTATTTCGTGCTTCCGTATCACGCGCACACACATCATGCCAAAAGTTTCATATTTCTCAATGTCGGGCACGCTACGCTAATTTTGCGGTCTTTTTTGCTGTAGTAACTCGGCGCGGTATACATGCTGCTACAAATTACACGGAGGTTTCCTGATGTACATACTAGTGGCAGCTACTACTCCCAGCTAGTGACTCGTGCACCTGACGTTAAAAGATCACTCTTTTCTCTCTCGTCTCAGGAAACGTCATTAGCTTTTTGTCGCATTTAACTTCCTGTCGTCTCGCGCTTTTCAAGATCGCGTGTACTCCCGCTACTAAATTACATGGCTCGCATGAGCATCGCTACAATCTCATAATTAATTTCTTTCAATGACGCGCGACGTTAAGAATTTTGACGCGTTTTCTTTCATTATTTCAAGAAAGAAAATGTATTGTGTTTCGGGACGAAAGAGAGAGAGAGAGAGGGAAATAATAATCGACTGCTGACAAGACAATGTCAATGAAATCGCGGACGCGACTTTCTTCTTGTAGAGAATCGATGTCGAATTTCGCTGGTTGCGCGGCGATAGCGTGACGCCAGCAATAAAACCGGCGCAGTCGTGCCACGCTAGAACTTAGTACAGCGTCGCGAACTGCGTGAGGAAACAAACCCCGCCGCGCCGTTTCACCCTCGTCCGCGCGCGTATCCCTCCCTCTTGCGTTAATACGTCGGGGGGCCACGGTAAGAAAAAAAAAAAAAGCAAAAAGTCACATCCGCGGGGAGACCGCGTCGATACCAAACATCGAAAGATACTCTGGCAATCTTGATAGGACGATAACGTCGTATACATACACCGTCTGCGTCGAACTACACGGACTCTCGTTATCTTGGAAATTGAACTTGATCAAGAGAAAAATTGCGTCCTTTCATCTCAAATTGCACACGTGCCATATATAGAGTAAAAACTTTTTATTCTTCCATGTAAGAATATAACATTTATTTCTCAACAGTAATTTCGATTTAAAGAACGTATTGCTCGCACGTCGAGCTTTTTCCTTCTGAGATTAATTTTTTTTTTTCGCAGTCTCGTTTAATTATTACAAAATTAATTAAACCTCGAAATGATTGCAAAAATCGTTTTTTTCAGCAATTTTATATTTCTTTAAAAATATAAATCTTAACGAATTAAGAAGTCAAAGGCTCGTACAGTTTAAAACTAGCAATGAAATTTCACAGATGATATAAGAGCCGATCGCTGGATGTTTTGCGAATAAATATATTTTTATTAAATATATTTATATTTTAAGAGTGTAAAATCTTACACATTATTTTTTGAATTGAATTTTTTGATTTTTAAGAGGGTACTGGAGCTCGGTCTGTAAACTGGATAGACACCTGTAAACTGACGTTTTAAAAACCTAAATTTCTCTAATTTCTAAGTTTATTTACTGGATTACATGAAAAATGTTTCTACAAAAGCAAATAAATATAGATAACTATTTAGTGCTTTTGAAAATGGGTATATAATGCTCTTTTAAACCCTTTTTTGTATTCATAATAATAGCATATCATAACCTATACTGTCATCACGATTTTTCTTTTTCTCGTTAAACTAGACGATTTTAATCATGATCTGATTGTCTCATTCGATTCGTTTTTGTCGTACTTAGTGCGCTAATTCAATGTAAATACGTATATAAGCTTAAAAATAATTCTACATACATAAATATAAAGTGAGATTATAGAAGAAAACTGTATAAGAAAAATTTTATGCTGAATTTTGACATTCCAAAAAACAAGCGCACTTTCTTAGCACAATTTACTTATTTCTGGAGAAGCATTTTGGATTTGATGCAGTAACTACGACACAAAATGAAAAAATAGAAACGTCGGTATACAGATCTCTCTAGTCGGTATCCAGTACCCTCTTAAATCCATATTATAGGATGCCAGATTTGCATCACGTATATGAGAATAAATCATTTTCCCTTCTCAATTAATATAAAAAAATCTTAATCTAATTTCAACAACAGAATTATTGTACCACTGAAGAAGACCAAATTTTGGGTCGAAACGTATGGAATTTTAATCAAATATACAATTACACAAACATCAACCTGTATCTACTTCGTATTGGCCTATTCTAATTTTTTCAATTGATTTTCACGAGGTCACCTTACCCCTATTTTTATTATTAAAAAAATCTTGTTTCCAGGAATAATATTAAAACAAAAAATTGTTTTTCATATTCTAAGCCTGCTAAACCTAAACATTGTGCAATTGGTTGGAATACGTGAACAAAGAGTATAATCGAAACAAAAAAGTTCGCTGTTGTTTTGCAACACTACCATCTATAACTTTCGAGATTACGTCAACTACCCTTTCGGCTGTCAAAGAACGTAATCCGCGATAAACTATACCAAGAACTGTCATATAGTTCAATCCTGTCACATGTGACGTATCGAGCCGAATCAATGGTAGAAAATACGTTCGTATGCGGAAGGCCGAAGTATCGATTCTCGCGGTTTATTAGAACCCGTGCATGATGTGAAAAGTGCACACGATCGGCCGGCACGCGACATTGCGATCGTTACATGGTCAAGCACGAATGTCAACCTTCGCGTGGCATTGTTACGAAATCGCTGGGTATGCGATTTGCTGATACCTTCATGCCTGATTTAGAAACATCGCGAACTTTAAAAAATATCCGGTAAACTGAACTGACGTAAGAAAAAAGTTTTACCAAAGTTTTTTCACATTGCTGCGAACACACTTAAAGATATATTTTATATGATCAATAATGAGAAAATTTCTCTAATAATTTAAAGTTACACATAACTAATCCAACTAATTTGACTTTACATGTTTATTTCAAAGTTGTTTTGAATTTAAGCTTATTAACTGTTTGAGAAATACACACGCACGCACACACACACACACACACATACACAAAACGAGTTCGAGACTGAAATTATTTCTGCGACTAATGCGGTTTGTAGTGTCTAACGGGCGTAAATGACTCCGCTGCTGCGGAGGGGTGCACCTGGAACTGCGTTCCGCGAACGCCGCGTTATCGCCAGCTTCTATCGATGCACCCCTTGCCCGAGACCCTTTTTTCGCGCTCGTGCGGTTCTGCTCGCTGTATACATATATGCACAAACGCGAAATCGATAGTCCCGCAAGCGTGCGTGAGAAGTCGAGCAAAGACCAAAAGGGCCTGTTTGTAACTTGTGACGCTTGTACATCTACCGTCTACTGTTAAACGAATTTTGCATTGTCTTCTGTGTGCCGCGGGCTTCCTGGAAATTACACATGTACCTATTTCATAAAGCGCGCGCCGTGTAAGAATTGAATTAGAGCGAGTTTGCGGAGAAGCGCACATTCCCGCGGTGTTGCAGCGAACAGACGATTTAACAGTCGGCTTGTTCAGCTTGCAAGTAAATATACGAACTTGTCGCTCGGAATTGCATAGAGTTATAATATTATACAGCTTATATGCCGCACGCATTGTTGCATGTTCTAATGCGAAAACTATTGCCTCGTACGTATTCAGCTACAGCGTTATAATATTAACACTTTAAACATACATCACACCTTATATAGGCGTAAAGTTGTAATTATTGCAGCGTTATAGGTTACGGCTACACGGCTGTAATATAAGTAATCGCGGAAGTAATTGCAAAGAGTAGATCTTTTTTGCTTTTACCGCCTGCGTTTAGCAGCGACACCAGCCAGAGAGAGATAATTGGATGAGGACTGCAGAGGCATCGATGCATTAGGAAAACACAACGTGCATCTGCCACACAGAGAATTACGTTTCCTAGTGCAAAGGTTAATCCCATAACCACCCTATCTTTCTCTTTCTCTCGATTCTCGCTCTTCACCAATTAGAGATTAGTGTAACATGGAGGAGAGGGGGGACGGACCTCTTAGGTCAACTTGGCTCTCTCATTTATAATTTCTCTTCGTATTGCCATTAACTCTTCACAATTCTGATTTTCAGTAATTCTGAGATCGCGATAATTAAATTAAATTTGTTTCGTAGAATCATAAGTTGCTGGTTCTGTAGAATTGCTGATCTCGTGGCCAAATAATTGCTTTCGCCCGAGCGAAATTGCATTTATTTGCATGATTTATCGATCCGATGATTTTTTATAAATTTTTATCGCGGAAAATTTCAGTGTTCCTAATTAATATTTGATGTTATGTTATTGAAATACTATACGACACGGTTGATTGTATCAATTTTTATACTTTTTTTTTTATGCTTTACCGTATGATGTAAACAGTCTACAAATACTGCGTTAGGATGCGACGTATCGTGTTTTGCTGTGTGATTGCAAATGCGATGTTTTAACGCAACATAATTTAGCATACAATGGTAGCGCGAGTTAATTAATTAATTATGGATCTGGTACGGCTGAGGCGATTCTATTACGATATTGCGGCATGAAAGACCGCTCTGTCATTTAAAATTTTTAAAAATTTTCACGTTCTATTCTATATTACATTGTTTAACTAAAATATTTCGATGATGGCTACCTATAATAAAAAGATTTTTCTGTGTATATGTAGATTCATACGTAGATTTATTGGTTACAATATTAAACCATAAACTTGCAAGTGACGTTCATATAAATTGCACATATACTTTATCTTTTATTACAAGTTATGAAAAAAAAAATGAAAAAGCTTCTTAAGCTTTTTAAAGTAAAAAGTAATTGCCGATCAAACGCTCTTGCACAGATATTGAAAAAAATATATTTTAGTAATTATATGTAGATATTACATGATTTTTGAAGCTTTTTTCGCATACAGAAATGTTATTGCGATAAAAAAATAAAAGTTATACTTCTGAATATATACGTATGCAAAAATTTAATTCACACTCTAAAAATTTTCTCTCAAAACGTACCTGAGACTGTTGATATTCTTATCACCGTCAGCCAGGACAACAGCAAGGTCACGAACTGCAATCTAGGAGACTGCATGATGGATGATGTCAGTTGTTCAATCAATCGCAGAAATCACTTTGACATCGTAGGTATTTCACCGATTTGACAAAGTTTTCGTCCCACGAAGAACGCACAGCTGCGTATCTTAAAGCACGTGTTTCTTTCAAAGAAAAATTTAAAAGTTGAAATTATCATCATCGCGCAGTTCTGCGTCTATAATAACTCTCTTGCATTGATGTTAATTTGCCAAACGAAAACACGAAGATTTTCAGAAAAAACAACGACCGCGAATGATTTTTCAAAAGATTGAATGGAACTTTCTTTCTGCGTTTTGGTGCGGAGATATACAAAGTTCTGTTGAGAAATGTGAATATTTTAGTAGATATTGGAGATAGCTTAAGAAATCAGAACTATATAATAAATACGTGTGCACTTTGACAATTTTAGATAGCGAATAAAAAAAGAATAGAACTTTGTTCAGTGTGAAAAAAATTAGTGTACATTGCAAAATAAAACGTTCGGATGCGTGCAATCGTTAATTTAATGTTAAATTGAATTTTGAGTTATAAAAATTTCTCTTTTAAATCAATATAGTTGAAGTTCTTTTGATATAAATAAAAATAAGTTTCTTTCTACTCCCAAGAAATAGTTGCACAATTTTGATAGATTTTTTCAAAATATTTTTTAACAAGAGATTGACATTTCCTCACGGTACACTTTTTGTATGAACATTGCCGCGAGTGATCTTTCTCCGTATATTTTTTTTACCGACAAATCTCGCGACAGAAAAAAAACTAATCCTGAGAGATTATCCTCGTCGAGTACCCCCATCGTACCTTTACGCGAAATCCGCTATACTTCCGATAGAAATCGTGATCGAATGACAATCGGAGCAACATGAAGTAGCGCCGATTTCGAATAATTAAGACGATTCTCCATTGCAACAAATCGACGTCTCATCTTCCGATGTTGCGCTTGACGATTTTCTTAAAGGGCATAAATATCGTGGTTGCAAGAGACTATACCCAAACGTCGCGACGTTACGGCGTTGCAGCCGATACTAACGGGACGCTCGCCGTTATCAGACACAATTTTCCACGCGTGCGCACGCGCCCCCTAGAAACCCGAGGGGTCGCTCGAAACGGAGCGGGACGATGAGGGGCAACAACGTCGAGGGAATCCCCTATGGCCGCACTGGGACTAGGCGCGACTCGTCTCTTTTGCACGTCGTTCATAATAGGCGCAGGACTAATTTGTATACCGATTATTACCGCCTTCGGTACGCGATCGACTTGGTTAAATCTCACGAGTTTGGATTGTTTTGATTTAAAGCAGAAATAAAGTAGAAATAAAACATTTCAAGAGCCACATCAGAAGAGAAAAACACAAAATTTTTGACAATTGAACACGCGAAATTACAAAGAGCAGAGTATTAGATCGTCTCATAAAAAAAAGTCTCTTGTCATTTTTCAAACAAATTATTCATACAATGTGCGAATTACTGAAGCATATCATAAAAGTTGTTGCGTTTTTTAATTACATTCCTGTGTTCTTTACATTTTATTCTTAAAGAGCATCCAACAAAATGGCACGACTCGCATCGATTACGCTCTGTCTCACCTGCGCGACTCTTGCATTATTCCCCGTTTCTCCTAATTTAATTAGAACATCGATTCGGCAGTGGGGTTCGCTCCATTTCTCGCTCGCTCCCGTAAACCCGTGGACTATCGTGAATATATAGAAGGCAATATACACGAAGTGTATCGAACCCGTTAGCTAGGGGAATGTGTAGCCGTATTCCTCCCTTATATTTTCCTTAGGGACAAGCTGAAGCGCGTGACACACGTTTGATTTAGAGCACGACGTTTTTTCAGCCCCGCAGACGTTTCATTCGCGACGGAAGGCGTCTTTATGATTTAGCGGCTTTTTTCTCTCGTCGACGGATACACTTAACCAAATGCTCTCTGCTCAGTACCGTTTTCACAGCTTCGAAAACCCCCAAATAGCAAAGTGCAATTTGCAGTTTTTATAGGAATTTTGCTTTTATCGGCACTTCTTCATAAGTGGCTATTTTACATAATAATTATTTTAACAACTGTTCTACATAAAATGATAAATATGCAATAAGCTTGAAAGCAACATTTCCGCGATAAGAGCAGCGGAGTTTTCAAAGATATTAAAAATTAATGAAATATTTCGTTTGCACGTATCACACCAAGAGATCTTAAAAGCGTTCTCATTAATAAAAGTGTTTTTTAATTTTTCGCGTCACAAAAGTACAGCAGAAACGGTATTTCCTCTTTTCTTATCCCTGAAGATCCCGTCACTGTAGTTTTCTTCGCGAGACACACGTGTTTTAGCGAAGATTGCGCGCCATCGTCTAGCTTGTTCGCAAAGTTGGCGAACAAAAAGTTTGAATCGATCGAGACGTCAAACTAAAGTTGCAACACGTGATCTACGATTTACGCAAAACCGTCATGACCTTTGGATGATGTATATTTGTCTCGTGTTTGAAATATGCATCTTGCCGTCATCGTGCTGACGAGAACTGAAGAGACTGCGAGTAGTATAGGTACATTTTTGTTTCTATTTTTTTCTGAAATAAGGTAAAGAAAAATATTAATCATAATAATTACACGCAATAAGTTTTGAAGTTGTTCCATGTGAAAAACTCATTTCCTGCGGAAAAAAAACTAGCGTCCAGATAAATTAGATTCATACAGACGAATCTAAAACTTTTCTTGTTAGAATGGAATAATCGAGAACCCTCGTTTCTCTGTAATTTGCTTGTTGAGATTCTTGCCACGTGTGTCTACATAACGACATCGCGCGGCAGTATCATAATATCTCAAAATGAAGCAAAATTACAGTAAAGAAAATGCTTTTTTTATTTTCAGTAAATAGACGTTAATTCTATTCATGAAGAAATTATTTATATTCATGTATCTCTCTTATATCTCACGTATTTTTCTAGTTTTTCGCATTTTTAGTCTCTTTGTATATAAAAACTTAAGTTTTCGATTAATTGTTATATGAAAATTATATGTATTTGTGATAAAACCGGCCCAGTGGTCTGAGTGCAAGAGCTGCGAGTTCGAATCCACACTGTCGGATTTTTCCGGGCCGGTCTCTTTCAAGTCGAGTTTATCGATTGAAAAACGAATTTAATCGGGCCACCAAATCAGCTTGAATGGATCGTGGATATAGAAGTGGAATGTTGAAAAATATTGTAACCCTGACGGGGAATCAATTAAACTTTCTTTATCCTTTCATCCTTTTTACTGGTATTTGTGATACTTAGAGTAAGATGTGATTATACGTCATTATCGCATAATAAAGCTTATTAAGAACTAAAGTTGTAATTTTAAGTCACAAAAAAGATTTTTAATTAAATGTTCCCGCTTGTTTGAAAAAAAAAGATTATACTTGAACGTGCTTGCCACTCGATTTAGAAATCTACGCTTTCTTCTGCGTATTGATTGTTCAGCTGTATGAAAGCAATATTTTAGAATTAACGTCCAGGATACGGTGATTCTGCAGCTCGGCACGCGTTTCCTTGTCACAATCGATACGATGGGAATAAAGCCGTGTTTGTTGCGACATCAACAGAGAAGTGTAAACGATATATAACGGAAATAGGTATCATTATCTTTCCCACCTTTATCTTCCACGAGCAAAACGTTATAGTGATCGCATTGTGAAAATTTTATCTATGCGCGCGTTGTGCGGTAACGATAAAACTCATACTCGCGAAATAGACGCGTAGATTGTAGCGTGGCAACGTTGTTCGCATCTGGTTGCATTACGGTTGGTCAAGTTACCTGAGTAACTCTCTCTCTCTCTCTCTCTCGTTATCTCTCTCAGTCATATAGGTCAGGATGGCAATTCCAGGATAACAATTCGCATGCAAAATATGAAACCAAACCCAACTTAAGTTTGTTGTATGCTTTTTTTCCAAAAAAAAAAAAAAAAACTAGCACAACACGGGCGCGCGTTACCTATTATTTTTATTTCAACGTGTTCTGTCAGTGAACACAAACCTGTCATCGCGATGACAGCTAGTATACGTACGTACGACATGAATCGAGAAACGCATCCGAGAAACGTCACCGAGAGACATTCCATCAGCGTCGTGATAAAAGTGGGCAGCAATCAAGATCGATAGGATCGATTGTGATTATTTACACGCGCTTTTTCCGATCCGAAACTTTTTCTGGTCTGATAATTTTAGAACTATTGTTTCTCATCTCGATATTTTTATGGCATTCATTGTACATAAATGCAAATCTCGGCTCGAAGAGAATATTACGAAACACAGAGATATAAAATCTTGATAAAATTACATTTATGTCATTTCACATTACGCATGTCTCGAAGTACACGAGTACATTCGCAAATATTTTACCTTGAAAGGAGAATCCGTATTCGCAAAATGGAGATTCGAATAAGAAAATGGAGTGCCTCTTGCATTGTAGTAATGGCCGGACTGGGATAGCGAGGGGTGCATTTCAATTGATCCACCGCTATCGCAAGGAGAGAGTTCGTTGACCAACATTATCGTATATAACGAAACGCACGCGAAGTCTCGCTTTCGGGTGTCCTTGAAAAGCAATCGCTTCCCCATTAAGGTCGTCGGTACTATATAATTTCCTGAAGAGGTATTCTCTTCATTATAATTACAATATACATATATCACAATTAAAACAAAGACGAAGTTAATAGCTTAACATTTTAAATCTACAGAAAATAATGTAATATGTACAAAATCTGTGGATTTATGTGCAAAGTTTTTTTCAATTCAGAAATTTTGCGCTAAACTTTTGTAAATTTTACCAAATTATTTTGCGACAAGAATAATAATATTTTAACCGCATCGTAGAGCGATTTATTTAATTAAGTTTATATATATAACTTTTATTACATTAAAAGATGATGCGATCATCTCTTGTTTTTACTGTCTACTATATTCGAGGAAAACGCGTGATTTTCGTGAAACACGTTTTGTGTGCATTAAATCATCTAATAGGATATACACACACGTACACATACTGTACACGTATGCGTATACGCATACAGCTCTATCATGAGTCTCTTTTGTCTCGAAGCAAGAATTTCTCGTGCTTAATGGTCGGATTCCGGAATTTCTGGAGGGTTGTTCGTTTATTTTCGCAATTCACTCTGTAAGCGCATTCGACTGTTCGATTGTTCGTGGAAAAATCAATATTAGAGAAGAATTTTTCTCTCTTCCTTTGTTTTTTAATATACTTTGATTGCTTTGTTGATATCAGGTTGTTCATCTTTTGCATTCTTTTTTTGAGCAGCGAAAAAGTTAATCTGAAAAAAAAAATGCAGCTAGTAAAACTAAAATATTGCGAGCAAAATTGTTTTGCGGAACTGTTGAACGCAACTTCTGAAGAAAAAAGAGAGAGAAAGAGAAATCGTTAGTCTCACTAATCTCGAACGTCGCGGATATATAAAATGCATGCAAATTACTGTCGAGAAACGTTAATTCCCACGCAAAACTAATTACCGGCGAATTACGCGAATCTTTGCGAAAAGCTTGATAAGCACAAGCGATGTTATATATTTGAAGTTTTAATTTTTTAAGAACTTTAATTGACTTATTTTCAATACAAATCATCGTTATTTAATTTCACAAGACAGATTCTAATATTTCTTCCTTAATTTTGTTCGATTCAATAGCTTTCTTTCTGTGTAAAATTACAAAAGTTTGCGATACTCAGTTCGGATCCTAATTTTCTAATTGATATTACGTATATGAGAAAATATGTTTACTGGCTGGAGTTCAATTCGATTACATATGTTGCACATTATTAAGCAAATGAGATGAATAACGAGGTTTGCCTGTGACTGGCAGTCTATGATTTATCGAGAATTCGAGATGTGTGTGTTGCAGATGCTGGTGATGTCACATGCCTATTGCTTGGTTATGTGCGACGTAACATCTCGGCGGAAGACGCGCGCGTTTTCACTGTTTGGACCGGGAAATCCCGATGAGTCAGCGTGGTGGATTCATCCCCCGGGCAAGAACGATTCGCCACATTATTTTTTTCGCAGCAGTCACAGTGAAAAAAAAATAAAATAATAAAAAAATAATAATAATTGTAGAAGTTACATTTATGAAAATAAAACTGATACGTGTGCAAGTATCTATTTACTATTATTAGAATATTATTTTTAAATATTTTTTGAAATATTATTTTTATCTTATTTTATCTTTATTTTGCATACGCATATATATGCTTTCCACAATATTTTTATCCATAGTTTAAATCGCATTATTGTGAGCTGCAATTCGATTAAAACGTCGCGATTTCACTATATCCTTTAGATAATAACGCACGTCATTTGAACGAGCGTAACTATACTATCGTCGATGAGGTGGTGAATACAATTCGAGATTAAGGGAGAATGCTATGGAGGTAATACTGTTTGGCACGTATAGAATTGATCGGCGATAAACCAAACGTGCGTGGAGCGTCAGCGAGCGCATCACGACGTCACATGTCGCCAGGATATGATTCCCGATTAATTCCTAGCCGTAAGAGTTTTATATTCTCGATTTACGCGACGGTCGATCGCATCGAGAACGGACGTGGCGCGATGTGGCGGGCGCAAAATTACGTAATAGAAAAAAAATGCTAATTTTTCGTATGACGGGGGTTGTCGATGGCGTCCGCGAGCATTGTTTCGGGCAAACGCGGTGCCCGCAATGAATTATTCATGATGAAATAACACGTGGGCGCTTACCTTAATGCCGATGCGGAATTCATTTCGTGACCGAAAGCGTTGGAAAACGTGCATCTTAAGAATGCTTGAATATATATTTATCCACTCTGTTTTAATAAAACACAATTCTAATGAGAAAGATAAGGATTAAAAGCTATATATATCTTAAATGTATAAAAATTAAATTATATCTTGACTTAATTTAGCAACATCGCAATAAAATCCACAAAGTTAGACATCTTGATGTGCAAATGCGAATATTGTGTGCATACTTCGTGTTGTGCATTGTTGCTAAATAAATAAGTCAGAAAACAAATATCACAGAAATAAAATTTGTCTTAATTTCTAATATTTAACATGAATTTTTTTCTATAACTATAGTAAATAATATTTGATGTTCCATATTTCATATTTGATATTCCATATTTATTCTATATTTATTTAAAAATTTAGTTTTCAATAATGTGCTATCTTGTTCTTGTTTAGTACAAACGTACGAACTTCACTTGTGCACTGTTTGACGACATAAGAATATACAGAGTGCCCGACAATTGATGTACAATCTTTCGTAGGTAAGTAGGATTGTGGATATAGAAGTGAAATGTATGGAAAAATATTGTAACCCTGAGGGGAATCAATTAAACTTCCTTTCTCTCGTAGGTAAGTAGAAAGAGTAGAACTCGAAAAGTGCTATATCATTTTGCGAGATTTGCAATAATTACCGAGATCTTAATTAACAAAGATTCACAAATAAGCATGCATCGAGCCGTCTTATGCGCGTAAGATAGTCCGATGACGCGCTTCGCGCGGTTATCTTTTATTATGTATATGCTATAATATATGCTCTTATATTAACTCTTCCCATACTTACGTTGCTACGGGTAACACCGTGAGCGCGCCAAGCTGTCTTACAGCGAATTCGATAGCCTGCACTAGTATGAGTGTGACTTTCAATGAACTTTTTCCATTGAAAATCGCACTCAGTGCGCACTAGTGCAGGCTACCGAATTCGCTGTTACGCGCATAAAAAAGCCTGATGCATGCTTATTTGCTGATCTTTGTTAATTAAGATCTCGATAATTATTGCGAAAATGGTATAGAACTTTTCGACTCAGTTTTACTCCTTCTACGAGAGATTGTAAACCAATTGTCAGAATGACACCCTGTACGTTATAAATAAGAATATATGTATATTACATATATTCATGAAGACCACAAGAGAAAACCTTGAAAAGTCACATTTTTGTAATTTTGATAAGAGCGATTTTAATGTACGTGTATTTCTCTATATTTGTTTAATAAAAATGCTTATATCTCGGAATCTATCATGAATTTTTCCCTCTCGCTTTAGATAATTAAAATACCCTATTTTAACTATCAAAAACAGAAAGTCGAAAAACATAGACTTATCAAATTCTTCTTTTATAATCTTCATATATGTGCATTTTTTATAATTTTTTTTCTCCAAAACGGTACAATAGATTCCAAGACGGCACATATTTCTAAAAGATGACTAAAAGACGTCTTATTACTTTTAAAATGTTTTTTGGCTTTTCTGTACTAAAATGCATTAAAAGGTATATCTTGCAAAATATTATGGCAATAATGTTATCTTTGAAAATCTGACATATATTTTTAATCGTAAAATGTATCAGATGATCATTTTTTCGTTTAACAACAAAACCATATCAGCAAAATCGATCCGAAATCGAATGAAAGCGGTAGTGTTTCATGCAGCTTATGTACGGTTGATAAAGTAGCTAGAAACTGGTAAAATATCGATCATTGATGATATGTCTGCTCAACAGATAAGAGATATAGCATTGAATACCAGATATACATAAAAAGCTCGAAAATATCCCGATATTCGGTATAATATCTACAAAACATTGAACTTAAGTATCTGTATCTGTTTTTGCACATTAGATGGCGTAGAAAATGCATTTTGGAAGTACGTCAATTTTAGGATTTTATAGGTAGGTATGTGGTAGGTATTTAAATCTTAACTCAAAAACGTATCAATTCAAATTTATATTCAAAATTATATATGATTGAGTAACATGACTCTTGAGGTATAATAATTCAATTTTTTCATGAAAAAATAAAAACTTTGGGAGAATAATAACATTACATATTAGACAATTTTGTATTCACAATCGATCTATATATACATACAATAATATCTCCATTCACGGCGTGTTTGCCTTTAATTAACGTATTTAATAAAGCGATATTTATCGTAATATAATATTAATGAGGTGCTGCGCGTGATTATTACACACATGATTTCTGAAAATGAGCAACATATTAAACGTCACAGAGATTAAATTGAACATAAAATTGTCTAGGTGATCGACACAATGTGCGATCTCGTTTAAATAATGAAGTATAATAAATTATATTTTGTCTCTCTCTCTCGCTCTTTCTTTTTCTCTTCTTTGTAGCATATCATTTTCTAATGTATGTAAAAATCTTATTATTATTGTTTTTTTCAGAAATCATAAACATAATTAAAATAAATCTTCAATTTTTTTATTTGTGTTAGCAATGCACGCAGTAATTTAAATCTTGTATCTTTGTTTTGCAAATAATACTGCTTTGCTCTTTCGGGATATTATAACCA
The DNA here is from genome assembly GCA_014825475.1 of Pseudomyrmex flavicornis. Taxonomy (NCBI): domain Eukaryota; kingdom Metazoa; phylum Arthropoda; class Insecta; order Hymenoptera; family Formicidae; genus Pseudomyrmex; species Pseudomyrmex flavicornis. The sequence goes on from QVNW01001524.1 coordinate 35,640, forward strand.
TCTGAATTTCGGTTCTTGAACGTTGGCAGCCGACATTCGCGTAATCCGGAAACGTACGGAAAGCTCTTAATCCCGGGGTGGCATTAAATTCTTTGGGACCACGTTATCCTTGGAGTCCCCGAAAGGGTTAAGTGACGAATAACGGCTTACGTTAATTCCGCGGTGGGCCCCTGTCTTATATATTGCGCGATTGCGCCGAAACCTGGAGGAAACCGCGTGCAAGTTCGGATGTTTATGCTTCGAGCAAAACCGAGTGGTACAGCTTCCGACGGAGTAACTCTTGCCTTGCCACAGTTATGGCAATAAGCATGCGCTATATATGATTCTCTCATGCATATTCGGCAAAGGTAAACTTTACGTCGAATTTGCCCGCCGGCTAGTTCCGTGCTTAACTAGCTAATTAACTATTGCGCCGAGCAACTTTCGATAACCGCGATTGCTCGCGACAGGACTTCTCCTAGCTCACGCGATGCGCGTAATCAATCTGTCGCAACTATTTGCAACGCAATATATTCTATAGCTCGGGTTTATTCTATAGCGAGACTTTTTTCGTTGCTAGGCGACGACGTGGAAAGTTGAATAATTCCGAACGAAAGATCAGAAGTGCAAAATGTTCTCCAATTCAAATGCGACTTCTTCGAACCTGCGGACAAAACTACCGAGCAGCTTTTAATCGAAAGGAATGTAAAATGAGGAAATATATAAAACGATATGTAAAATTGTAGACATAGTAAGACGTGCTCTGTAATAAAGAACGAAACGCTATTGCAGTAAAATAATTTAAACATTTTTATTATAAGAAAAACAGTAATATTCGTACTTGCGTTCCTTGTTTTCAATATTCAAAGTTTTTATAAAAGAAAATTACTGTTGTATCTCATAAAGTCGAACAAAGTTTTTGTAACAAAGAGAAAAATAGAGAGAATATATGAAACGTTTCTATAAAACAGTAGAAAAAATCAATTATTATTTCTTCAGATAAAAAAAATTGATTTTAGAAAGGACAAAAAAAGAAAGTCATAGAATTCTATAAAAATATATTGCTTCCGCATTTTCTTTGTAAAGAAAAAAGAAGCACATATTTATTTTACTATTGTTAAATATCTTTCTTATTACAATTTAATTTTGCTAAATTTTCTTTGGTGAATTGTTTTAGAAAAATATCACAGCCCGTCCAAGAGCCTTGTCAAGTAATTATTAATTTAATCGATTTAAAATAATTACGTGAATGATTCAAAATCTTTATCTTTATTGTCTTCACTATTCTTTTCATACTTTCGATGATGTGCCAGCTTCAACAGGTTTCTTGAATGGTTCCTTCACAGGTCGAGGAAAGAACAGACATACGAAGAAACAGACTGCAAGCAAATTTTCATTTATTTGTTTTATATGCATATAAATTAGAATTGTACAATGTATCCAACTTAACGTTACGTTAATAATCTTACCAGAGAAGAAACAGCCGAAGCCAATAAACGCGGCGAGGCACTCGGTGCCCAGAAGCGCGGAGAAAATCAAATTTCCCACAATAGCGGCGATATTTCCGATGGTCGCGAGAATGCTCGTGCTCGTTGCCCTGCAACGAAAGATTCATTTCCGTCGCAACCGGATATATTTATCTCCCGCCGGCCGACGTATCCTCATTTCTCGCGTTAACGAACACGGACGATGATAAAGCGATGAATAGAGAATTACGCCCGATAAAATCTCGGAATCCCATCCCGGTGGCGCGCTATGATGGCGCGCGTCTGCCACGTGGTTGCACGTGGTGCAATTAATTTCCAGGGTTACAGAGGATGCGCGAAATCGAGAGAGCGAAGGATAACGCGGTCGCGCGTGTCAAAGAGACGCGCTTATATTCGCACGGCATTACCTTAATGGGACGGGAATAACGTCGACATTCACTGCGGTAACGATATTACCCGCTATTCTTGTCGTCACGATAACCGCCGCCGCCAGCGTCAGCATGTACGGCGGAGACTGCCCCCAATTTACCCCGAAACTGCTTGCCACCGATATCAGGAAAGCCGTGACTGTAACAATATATCATGTTGCATCCGTTATAATTCACAGATTATTTTTGCGTGAAGCGATTACATAATAGCTGTATTTTTTCGCAAAGTATGTAATTGTATGATATTTTACGCATTACGATCTGCTTTCGAAGCTTCGTAGTTGTTACAAATCCGGTCAAGAAAGAGAAAAAAACGGCCGATAATGCAATGATAGTAGAGTTTTGATAAATCACGGGATTGATGGTCCACTGAAAAAAGAATTAATTGCGTTGCAGTTATAATAGTTATATCTTCAAAATGTGTATGTGTAAAGTGTTAAGGGGATCCTAAAGTGAGTCTGTTTTATCGATAAAACAGATCCACTTTAGAATCCCGTTAAGAGGATGCTGAACCGTCCTGTTTTATCAGCTTACTATGAATACAGTTTTCGGATTTTTGTCGTACTTACTTGCACAAATTAGA